>LZPO01087307.1:80969-97550 GCA_001675575.1 Neotoma lepida | reverse complement strand
GGTGAGAAAGTACAGTGTCAATGACACAGACACTGGAAGTCAGTTGAAGGCAAACAGTAAACTCATTTATTCAATAATGGGGAAGGCGTTATATACCCTCCTCCCAGCATCCAAGCTGTGTCCCAGTCTGGTGGCATTATGTGGTTGTCCCTCAAGGCTGGGACTGTTCTGATCAGGAACTCTGACAGCACCTGTTGCTAGGCCTTCAGGTAGACTCCAGGTTGGCTCATAAGAAAGTATGTTATGTGCATGCCTTGGCAACTGGTTTGAGCCAATTTCCTCAACCCTATGGGCCTGTCCTACTACAANAATATGGTTTAATAAAGTATTAAATTGTGTAAATGAAATATTCAAAACAAGATTATTATGGGATAAACAAGAGGAGTCAAAGGAAATAAAGTTTCTATATTTTACTCAAGTTGGCAAAATGACACTGCCAGTGAATGTGATGTTCTACGAACATAAACAATACATAGAGAAAACATTTAAAAAGCTGTGCAAATGAGGATAGAGTGATAGCTCAGCAGTTAAGAGCACTTCCTGGTCTTCCAGAGGACTCAAACTTGGTTCCCAGCACTCACAACAAGCACCTCACAACCACTTGTAACTCCAGCTCCAGGGGATCTGATGCCCATTTCCAGCCCTCTTGGACTGCACTCACATGGCATGTGCTCACACAGATAGATATACACACATTCGCACCAATAAACACATTTTAGAGCTATACAAAAATTTACTAAAAACATTGTAGAATAATTAAAATAATTCTGGGAGAAAAGTTTGTGTAACTGGAGTCAGAAAAGACAAGACAGAAAGACCAAAACCAGAGGACAAGCAAGATAAATAGACAGTGGCAGATTGAAGCTGTATTAGTTACTTTTCTTGTCACCAACAAAATATCTGGCAGAAGTAACTTAAGAGAGTAAGATTCATTTTGAATCACTGTTTTAAAATTTTCTGTCCATCAAGTTGGGAAGGAATGTTTGTGTTCATGGATGATAATGTGTGTGGCAGAAACTTCACAACATAGCAGACCAGGAAGTAGAGCATGGATTCAGAACCAGGAGTAAGTCCTCTGTTGATCTACTTTCATGAGCAAGGCCCCACTTCCTAAACATTCTGCAACAAACTGAGGACTAATTGATCAAAACATAAGCCTGTGGGGAATATTTCAAATTCAAACTATAACAGAAGTGAAATATCAATACTGACACTGAATATAAGTGATACAAGTATCCTAGTCAAAAGACTAATTAGAAAATATAATTCAACTACATACTGTATGCAAGAAACTCACTTCAAATCTAATGGCATGGTAAGCTGAAAATTAAATCACAGGAAAAGATAAATCACATAAATATTAATCAAGTAAAACAGATATAATTATATTGGTACCAGAGATATTAGACTTCAGGAAAAAAATTACTAGAGTCAGGGAAGGCCATCATATAGTGATAAAAGTCCATCTTTTAAGAAAATAAGATTGATCCTAAATGTCCATATGTACCAACAACAGAGCTCAAAANTATGAAAAGCAAACTCTGGTAGAGCTTTCTGACCTGGTGGCTCACTCCTGTAATCTGAGTTATGTAAGATGCTGGGACAGGAAAATCATGAGAGATCATGAGTTTAAGATAAACCTAGTCAATATAATAAAATTCTGTCTCAAAAGAAGCAAGCAAACAAAAAATGAATAGAGCCAACTGACAAACAAGTGTGTGATTTTAGCCTTCTTTTTATTGATTATATATTAGCAGGATATGTAGACATAAGCTATATAGATTTATTATATATAATTATTTACTATACTGACCTCAACAACACTCTCTTAATAATGGATAACAACAATTAAACTAAAAATCAGCAATGATAGAGGATAATTTAGTAACACCATCAACCAGTATCGGCAAATAATCTTCTATACTATTTCCATTAACACCAGCAAGACACACTGTCTTTTTGATTGCCATGAAAAATGTATCAAGGTATATCACATCCTAGGGCATAGAGCAAACACAGATATTCACCCATAAAAGAATTGAAGCACTGCAGAATGTTTTCTCTAATCATAACAGAACAAACTAGAAATTGATAATAGAAAAATAAGAATTTTATAACTACTTAGAAATCAAAACACATACTTCTAAATAATCCATGAGTCAAATACAAAATCTTGAGGGAAATTTAAAAATACATAAAAATAAAAATACAGCATATCAATGTTTTACGACTAGTGAACCAACACTTAGAAGGAACTTTCTAGTGTTAAATGCAAAAGTTTTTTAAAAAGGAAAAGTCACAAATTTTTAAACTGAATTTCTATCTTACCTTAGCAATCAAGGAAAAAAGCANAATATGAAGAAAATATTAAAATAAGACCAGAAATGAATGAAATTTAAGAGAGAAAAACTAGAGAATAACCATTGAGACAAAATGCTAGTTCTTTGAAGAATGGTAACATCAGTAAGCCTCTAATGTCATGGGAAGGAAAGAGGACAGAGGACCAGAGAGGGGGGAATCTCCACTTTCAGAAATTAAGAAGGGATATCACTACACACTCCAAAGACTTTATGAAAAACCACACACGTGTGTTTAATAACGTATATATAATACACCAATTCCTGGATAAACACAAGTTATCAAGAAACAACCACTTTGAAAAAGACTTAGAAAAGTCATGTACCTGTTAACAATAGTGAGTCTGTAATTTACATATTTCACCCAAAGAAATTTCTAGATAGTTTCACTGAGAATTCTACCAAATGTTAAAGGAATTCACAGTTCTACACAA
Source organism: Neotoma lepida (assembly GCA_001675575.1). NCBI lineage: Eukaryota > Metazoa > Chordata > Mammalia > Rodentia > Cricetidae > Neotoma > Neotoma lepida. The sequence continues at coordinate 94,759 of LZPO01087307.1, read as the reverse complement.
TCTTCTCCAAAAATACGAGAGAATACTTGCTTACTCATTTCATGAAGCCTAGTATTATCTTGCCAAAGACGGTGAAAAAAGAAAATTATTGAACAATATCCTTTGGGATTATAGAACCAAAATCATTGTGACACTNTCAAAGGACTATGAATGNAGCCCAGGGTTAGGGCCTTTGTCTTGTGCTCACAAGGCCATGAGTTTACTACCTAGTAAAGCAACACACACACTCACACATGCACACATACACATACACATACACACACATACACATACAAATTCCACACCTTATGAGATGATTGATACAACCATGAACAAGAAAGTTTTTTTCCAGCCCTTTATGTCTATAAAACATAAGCATATGTCAAATTATTGCATCAACAATCAATTGAAAAAATAAAAGTACATTCCTTGTGGTAACACATGCTTGTATTCCTAACATTGGGAAGCTAAAACAGAAAGAATGAGAGATGGAGGTCAGCCTGGCTAAATAGTGAATTTCAGGTTGTCTTGTCCTACATAGCATAAAACCATCTTATAAATAAATAAATAAACAAACAAATAAATGCTTAAAAACAGAAAATGGCTACAAAATTACTTTNTAATTCCATAATTTTATTAATTGTTTGAGAAGTTCATACACATTCTCATTAACCCTCCACTCCACAGACACTTATTCTTTGCACTTTGACCAGCTGTGAGGATCTGTGTCAAGCACCATCCACTGCATAAAGNAACATCTAGAGTGAGGTCTAAACATGNCACTAATATATAAGAATAAAGATACAAATTTAGAGGGTAGTTTGACAATCTGTCCACTTAGCACCTTAAATCCAAGCAGAAAGTTGTTGGCTACCTGATAATATTCATNCCATAATTGCACCAAGGGCAGATTGTCCCATATCAGTCTTTCTTTTAGCTCATAGGGTTCACAGCGGGGCAGGACTGTTGATGACTCCTTCCCACCTCACCCTTGCCCTGGGCAGCAACTTCATCCTCTAAGTACAATGAGAGCTTACCAGCAGGTAGAAATTTCCTAATTAGTACCAACTTGATTTCTCCAAGTCCTGTAACNGAAGTGTATAGCATTTCAGAAATTAGATCTTACCATCAAGTACTGGCAGACAGCACGAGCAAAGGTAATATCCTGTATTGTTTTCAGGGTCTCTGAGACACCGCTGACATATTGAGGAGAGATATCCCACATCTGGCACTAAGCTTTTTATTTGAAAATCCTATTTCTGTGAGGAGCATTGTAGTAATGTGAATGAGAAGACCCACCTCCGTTGCCATATTGAATACTTGGTCCCTAGTTAATAGAACTATTTGGGAAGGATTAGAAGGTGTGGCCTTGTTAGAGGAGGTGTGTCACTGGAGGATGGGCTTTGAGTTTTCAAAAGACTTGTATAATTCACAGTGCTTTCTCTTCCTCATGTTTGTGGATCAAAATATGAATCCCNGGCTGTTGCTTCACTCTGCCATCTTGGACTCTAACCATCTGAAACTGCAAGCCAAATAAAATGCTTTGGTTTTATAAGTTGACTTCATCATGGTGTTTTATCACAGCAATAGAAAAATGACAAAGATAAACATTATCCCCTATTTAGGGTAACTAACCAAACTCTTTTATGTGAATGTATATATATATATATATATGTAGAGTTATATATGAATCTTAAAAAATAGTAAGCTTCTGTGTAGTTTTTTCAAACATCTTTAGTGTTAATTACCCCCCTACAACCTTTCTCTTCTTCCCTATCCTCTCCCCCCTTCCCCACTTAAACTTTTCTCCTCTACCTTAAAGGTTATTGGACTGAAATCTTTATTTCACCACAAGGACCTTTCTACTGTACTAGCTTACTCCATCATAGTATGAAGACTGATAAGGAAATAGAGATTTTGTTCTTTGAAATATCCCAATAATTAGAGGTAAATTACTAGATTTGGCCCATGTTCAAAGATCACACACTACAGGAGTATTTGAATATCAGGAAATGGGTACCATCAGGCTATCTATAGTCAGAATACCACATTTGGTCATTTCAAAGCGAATCCTGGTAGTTTATCATCTTATCCACAGATATGTATCTCTAAGAGACAAAAGCATTCTTTTACATACCATTATAAAAGCTTAGGAAATAAAAAAGTTAGGGCTAGAGAAATGGTTCATAGGTTAAGAGCACTGACTGATCTTCCAGAGGACCCAGGTTCAATTCTCAGCACACACATGGTGGCTCACAACTGTCTTTAGCTCCAACTCCACGGGGATCTGGCACCTTCACAGACACAAATAACAACAGGGAGAGGAAACAGGAGGTGTGGGATGGAAGAAAGATAATGCCTCATGGCAGAAAATAGATTAATATAAATGGGTAATTTAAGTTATAAGAGCTAGTGGGACAAGCCTAAGCTAAGGCCAAGCTTTCATAATTAATAGTAAGTCTCCATGTTGTTATTTGTGAGCTAGCAGCCCAAAGAAAAATCCAACTACACTTCCCTGATTCCTTTCTTTTGTGTTCAGATCAACATTATGTTTTATTGCTTGGTTTTTTTTATGGAAAACTATTTTCATTAAATTTTGAAGGTACTTGGTAATAAAAATTATGTTCTTTAATGAGTATTAAAATAGAAAATAAATATAAGGGCATGGTAAAAATTTCAACATAGTCAAAGAAATGCCTAGACATTTTCTTATGTAAACATATACATGTTATTTTTTTAATTATGCAAATTGATTGGGGCATGGTGGTGAAAACCCATAACTGCAGCACTCAGGAGACTGAGGTAGTAGGATAATGAGTTCTAATCCAGTCAGGACTCTATGATGGACACAAAAAGAAAAAAAGAGAGAGAAGAAAAGAGATAAAAATTGGACTGTTACTACATTCACTTTTATATTTTATTTATTCATTTACCAATATACTATGAAGGTCTTCACAAAGCATACACAGGTCTATTTAAATATNCCTGAGGCTTCGTGGTTTGTTTACACCATTACATATTTAACACATCCCTAACTGATGAACTTCATGCTAAAAATAAAGATAATAATAGTGTCTTAGGGTTTCTTTTGCCATGATAAAGCACCATGACAAAAAGCAATGTAGAGAAGAGAGAGTTTATTTCATCTTACATCTCTCAGATCTCCCTCCATCACTGAGGGAAGTCAGGGCAGGAACTCAAGCAGGGTAGCAACTTGGAGGAAGGAACAGAAACAAAGGCCTTTGGAAGAATGCTGTTCACTGGCTTGCTCACTCAAGGCTTGCTCAGCCTGCTTTCTTATAGCGCCTAGGACCAGCAGCTCAGGGGATGGCACAACCACGGTGAGCTGGACTCACTCATATCCATTATCAATCAAGACAATGGCCCCACAGGATTGCCTACAGGCCAACCTGGTGGGGTACATTTGCTCAATTGATATTCCCTCTTCTCAAGTGACTCTAATTTCTATCAATTTGACATAAAACTAACCAGCACAAATAGTAATTCTTATTTTACTTTTTTCTTTGAGACAGGGTCTCCCCATCTAGCCCAGGCTGTCCTCAAACTCATGATCCTTCTGCTGAAGCCTCCCAAGTGCTGGGATTAAGTCCTGTGTCACCCAGCTAACACCTACAAGTTTTGATGCCTTTACATGCCAAGTAAGGGCAGCCAGATGAAATAGAAGATATCAACTAAATTTAAGTCTTATGTATGTAACAAATAATGTTTAGGAAAGAAGTACACAGGCATTTGTCTAAATGGGGGCTATTGGACAATGGCTACAAATTTCTATTTATAAGCTGAACAAGATCTAACGTACACCATGGGTGGAGATGAACATGTCAACTTAATTGTGATGACCATAATATAATGTCTACATATGCCAAGTTATTGTANACAATGTCACAGAGATGTAGTTGTCATTTTGTACCTTGATCCCAATGTTGTGGTACTGACACATTGTGAGACTGTTCAGAGGTGTGGCTTAATGGAAAGTGGTTGTGTGGTGACTGCCTCCCGCAGGGACTGATGCTAGTCCTGCAGCATGGGTTAGGTCTTTTAGGAGTGGATCACTTCCCATGAGAGTGGAGTTGGGAAACAGAGTCTGTTCTCTCCTGGCACTTCTTCCTTGTTCTCACAAACATCTCTTCTTCAAATGATCAATTCCAACCATTTGTTTCTCCATCATGTTGTTATGTAGCCTGAGGTCCCTTATAAGATGTGCTCTTTGGACTTGCTAACCACCAGAATCTTNGCCAAATAACTCCCTTTTNTTTGTACATTAACCAGTATGGGTATTGCTAAGCAACAAAAGATGAACATATGCTTTTAAGACTCGTTAATTAAAATTTTTTAAAGAAAATAAACTATGTTTCGTGGTCATGTGTATAATCCTAGCAGTTATAAACTGAGGCAGAAAGATTGAGTTTGAGGACAGCCTGAGCTCCGGAAAGAAGAGAGAGTAAAAGCAAGAGAGAGAGAGACTTCCAAGCAGATTACAGTTTCAGTATCAAAATTTCAAAGACAGTGGCTTAGTGTCACTGTCTTTTTTTTCTGATGGTATTTTTTTTTTAAATGTTAAGGAAAACTTCTCAAAATAAAGCTGTTTTCCCACTCTATGAAGTTTTTTTTTGTTAGGAGCTATATACAATATCAATCAGGTGATCAAATTTATCAGTTCACCCTTTTCTAGAATCTTTATGACCTCAAAGTTCATCAAGCCTGTTTGGGAGTAATAGCTAATAAAGCTTTTGTTTCTCTGTAATCCCCTATTCAGTGTTCATCCTCAACATATTTCCAAACTAGAGAAAACCCTTCTTAGCCGATACTTTGAGAACTAGATTATGAATCTGGCTTCTTGACAGGCTAACATCTGAATATCTTTTCTGTGGGTAGCACTGGTAATCTCCATTTCATAAAGTTAAGTAGCATATAAATATTCCTGCATATTTTAAGGAAAATAACAAGGAACTAAAAACCTTCCATTAGAAAAACCTCAATATCTGAAGCAATCACCCACATCCCTTGTAATGGCAGATAGCCATTTAGTATGTTAGAGCTTCCATGACAAGTTAGGGACTGAATGAAACTTGCACATATATTATATATAATATATTGTATATAACTATATATATTATATATAATTATAACAATGTATATAACTATATATAGTATATAATTATAATATATTATGTACACATTGTATATTATATTATATATTATATTATATTATATATAATATATAATTATATATATACTGTGTTATATACTAACTATACAGACAGACAAGAAGAGTAATTTTCATTTGGTTAAGGCACAGCAATCTTTCATGTGATGTTTCCTAAAGTTCTTGTAAGGTTTTTATATGAATTGTTTTTAAGGGATAACTTGAAACTTCATCTTTAAATCAAATTATCTAAGATCAGGGCAAATAGGTTTTTGTTGTGATTCAATACATTCACCTAGAATTTATAATATTAAAAATTGAGTGAGAATTTGTATTTATTTCTGCTTAGCTTTGCCTGGTCAGTGGTCCTAAAATTATTTATTGACCAATGTCTAATTTCCTCATAGTTGGTACCCTTCATCATGTCAACTTAGCCAACGTGTGCTTCTCATTACTTTTCCTCAACAAGAGTGTCTTAGTTAGGGGTTTCTATTGCTGTGAAGAGACACCATGACCACAACAACTCTTATAAAGGAAAACATTTAATGGGATGGCTTACAGTTCNGAGATTCAGTCCATTTCATTGTGGTGGAACATGGAGGCATGCAGGCAGACATGGTGCTGGAGAAGTAGCTGAGAGTTCTATATCTTGTAGGCAACAGGAAATGGTCTGAGAGTCACACTGAGCAAAGCTTGAGCAAAAGAGACCTCAAAGACCACCCCCACAATGACACACTTCCTCTAACAAGGCCATACCTACTTGAACAAAGCCACACCTCCTAACAGTGCCTCTCCCTTTGGGGGCCATTTTCTTTCAAACCACCACAAAGAGTAACTTCCAAAATGTTAAAATTATTAGACATTCTATGATAAAGACTACACAGCAGCAAGTCAGATTTTATTCCTGAAATGAGAGAGTTAATGTTCTAATGTTTATTCCAAAAAGAAAAACAAAAAGTCACTTACAAAACTTTTTCCTTAAAAGATAATTACCTATGTTTACCTGAGTTATCCTTAAAGGTCAAATTGGAATCTCTTTATCTCGTCATATTTTTTTGTTGAAGATTGATGTTTGTTAATAGTTTACGTAATTCACTAATTATGCATGCATGCCAATTTGTGTGGGACTTTGCCATTTCTCATCTTTAGCTATTTCAAGATTCTTATAACAGGCTACATAGAAGATTGAGAAGGATTAGCAAAATTGGAAAGCTGGGTAGAGTGGTGCCTGTAATCCCAGCATGCAGGTGCAGGAAGCAGGAAAATCATGAGTACAAAGCCAGCCTGAGGCATATAGCTAGGCCCCCCCACCGCTCCCCTCTTCAAAACAAAAGAAAAAGAAAAAAATAGCAAGAGAGAGGAGAAAAGAATGAAAATGGGGAAATGAGTTTAGTTCACTGCCTGTTGTGTAGTTTATTTATGGTTGTTTTTATTAGCTNAGTTCTCAACTGCAGTGGAATTGCAGTGGTTCTCAACCTGGGGTCATGACCCCCTTGGGGGAGGGTCACGTATCAGATATTTATATTACAATGTGTAACAACAGTAAAATTACAGTTATGAAGTAGAAACGAAATAATTTTATGGGTGGGGATCACCACACATGAGGAACTGTATGAAAGGGTCTTAACATTAGGAAGACTGAGAACCACTAATTTAAAGGAAAGATGTGCTCTTTTAGAGAAATTGAAAATGATGGGTTAGTGAGGAACTCTGACATGACTCCAGCTTTTGGCTTTCTATTTCTTCTTTGTTTTGTGTGATTATGGGCATGTCTACATTCCTTCTGGCGTTTTTGTAACAACTGAAAACCTGAGATTAAAACATTAAGTGTATTTCCAAAGCTACTAGGCAATAGGGTAAGACAGCTGTGAAAGTGTTGGCTCAAGTGATGTAATTGTCACTCTCATCAAAGGAATTGCCTCTCATTAGATTTAGCTCTATTCTTGATAAGACATCATCATAAATATGATATAGGATTCATTTCAAAAGATCAGACCTATTAAATCAGTACTGGAGACTGCTGGAAGATATAATTTTAAAGTACATTAAACACTCTTAAACACACGACCTTTCTTCCCCCAGATACCTCTGAGAAAATGTAATTAAAATGTCGTCTGTTTTTTCTAAGGAAAAACTCATCAGATCTTTACAACATTAGAATATTGCATACCACAAGTGTTTGACTTTATTCCACCAGACTCAACTTTAAGTGCATAGTACTTATGTCCGCTTATAATGGAGAACCTGAAATGTGTGAAGACATGCTTCAAATGATGAAGAAATTGTAAATGCATCTAGTTTGAGGGGAAATAGACTATCTGCTAATTGCTTCAAGAATTGAGTGATTTGGAAGACCTCAGGAGAGGCTTCATTTCTCTGATTTGCATACACTTGGCTCCAGCTACCTGGCTTACTGTAAATGCTTTGATGATGTTGTGTGTGGAGTGTTCCTCATCAGCACCAGAGATTGAGAAGGATTCTATGGCTCTGGGGACCAGAGGAATTCTTCCCTCTAAAGAAGCTGCCCCTTGTTGATATCCAGCCCTTAGGAGAGCGGACTTCACATTATGACAAATGATCTGGTTGTCTGAATCCATTGTTTTATTGTTATTATTGCCAATAATTAATTGGCTTAATTTTCATGGTAAAGCCAGTTAATATAGCACTTCAGCTCTTGTGGAGATTTTCTCTTAAGCAGGCTAATATAAAAGGCTAGGAAAAGAAATGACACTATTATTTTTGTTTCCTTTCAGAGATTTTACCACCAACAAATGTTAATAACCAAGGACTCTTCTGGCTGCAAAATGAAGTGGAAAGGTGGCTTGTAGCCTGACTTTTACACAAGTTGAAAATACAAACTCTTCTGAAGGGGATGAATTGGGGGAGGAACTGAAAAAAAGAAGAGCAGGGCCAGAGGACAATAGAAACAGTGAAACCATGTTCCCAGACAATGGAAACAAAGGGGAGCTTCCGAAGAGAATAAAATCAAACAGGAAAGGAAGAATCAAACTGGGGAGGAAGAAATAAGGACAGAGAAATGGAGAGGGAGAAACAAGCATAAAAGATAGGGCATGGAGAAGAAGAAAAAGGAAGAGCTACAAACACACATTGAGTGAGACAGATTGCACATTAGACTACTTTACAAAATAAGCCCAACGACCAAGTCCTTGTGTTTGCCACAGTTTACCTATAGACTGCAATGAAAATCTGACTCCACGTTCTAATGCATGAACTCTCAACTTCATAAACCTGTGCCTTCTATTTTGAGACCGTTAGTGGGGTTTTAGAGGATTAACTACCTCTGCCCATACAAAACATAATCTTTANAATTTAAAAATCACCCTACAAACAGAGTCTCTGAGCATATATGAGGGTAATCAAAATGTTAGGATTTTTCATTTGTCTTGAGTACACAGCTATGATTTTAAACCATACAAAGGGTTACTATGCATGTCAAAGATAAGATGCAATTTAAAAATTACAAGATTCATAAGGTTAGCTTTCATTTCAGAGAAATCTGCTCAATATGAATGTAAAATGAATAAAATATAAGGTCATCGGAAAAATCATCCTGTTTTCATGAACCTTGATCATATAATAGACATTACATTTGTTACTGAAATGTGAATGAAAATAGAATTCTAGATAAGTTATTAATCATAATTAGAATGACTATGACAGGTCTGCCGTGACAAATACTTAACAAGTAGTAAGAATGCTTATTCATAACAAACCTCTTAATTCATTAAATTCTTCATTAAAAGGGCAACCTCTTAATAAGTTCGACATAAAGTTGGTATAACACGCTATTTGCATTTCTCTCTTTTTATTTCCATTTTAGGGATGTATTGTTAACAAATTGAGATAAATCACTTAAAACATATAATTACTTGGATATAGTGGCATAGTAATTCCCTAAGCAATTGCACAGTTATAAGTTGTCAGTGTGCATATTAATCCATCATCCCACCAGCCTCATCTTCACTGATTTGCTACTCGCTGTTAGGAAAACAGATTAAGAAGCACATGCTGCCCTTCGCTGAAAGTTTCATTGAGGCACAAGTAGGGCAAACACTGCTTTCCAATTAGGATCCCGCTGTTTGCCAGGACTTGACAATGACTAATTACGGTCCTAAATGACTTATTATGTCTGAATGCATGATTATTTATAAATACATTTTAAGAGCTGTGTGAAATAATCGTTCCTGGTTTAAATGTGAAAGGCTACTTCTGTGCAAAGGACAAAGACCTGTTGAACACCTTGAGGTCGAAGGAAAGAAGGCATGTTACTGTTAATGTTAGGGATTGCTGAGGCCGGCGTTACCTCATGATGGAGAAGAAAGTAAGTAATTTCTGATCATGAAGTGTTTAAAGATTCGGTGCTAGGATTATTTCTCAGCCCTACTGACTCCAATCTTAACATAAGATTTGGGGAGGTGGTCTCTGCTCTTAAGTATGAAGTTGCCTTAAGTCTTTTTTGAAAAAAAATATAACATTTTATTTATTTACTTATTTTGTGTGTGTGTGTGTGCATGCGCGCATGCATGCATGCATACATGCCATGGCATGTGAGTGAAAGTCAGAGAACAACTTTNAGAAGTGAATTCTTTCCTCCCACCACATGGGTCCGGGTCTTTAGGGTTGTNGGCAGTGCCCTCACCTGCTAAGCCATCTCACCTACACCTGCTTAGGGCTATGAGAACTAAATTTGTATACAGCACTGAGCCTGGTGCCTTGGACAGTGTGAACACTGAATAAATGTTACTTCTCATTGTTCACCTTGTACCTCACTGACTGTGTCAAGTATGAGCTGTGTGGGAGATTCTGACAGGGAAAAAAAAAACTAAGATATAATTTTACAATATATAATCGTAGAATTTGGAAATGTTTGGGGAAGTCATTTGGTCACTGGTTATTCGTTGTCTAGGGAGTCACTGCAAATAAAATGAAGGCCATGCACAACTGCTGAAATGGGCTCCACAGCACAGTAAGTCAAACATATGGTGAAAACTGAGCAAAATAGGGGCTGGGTACACGGTTCCAGGGGATCCCAAACTCTCTTCCTGCTTCCTCAGGCAACCCCACATATATACACATAAATTAAGATAAGAAATCTTTAAAAAATAGAGCAAAGTGGGACTATGAGTTGTTTAGTCAAAAACTACTGTTAAATTTAAAAAAAAATATTCTAGACACATGTGAGTAGAAAAACTATCATGTGAAATGCCATGCCTATACAACATAAGTTATCAAGTCCNATGTTTTACAATGTTTTTACACACCCATGTGGAAAACAACAGGAGCCCCTGCTGATNTCCACCTTTGTGTCCATGCTCTTGTGCAATCCTCTGCCAGGCATGGAGGCAGAAGTTGTGACTTCCTTCCAGTAAATGGAATATGGCAAAGATAATGAACCCCCACCTTCTGTACCATGACTTTGTGTTATACAGGACTCCATCTTAGCACATTAAAGTGGATAATGAAGCAAACCATCATATTGCAAGAATCTAGAACCTAAGGGTCACTTCAAGAGATCAGCTAGCAAATGCTGGGGCCTCCAGTCACACAGCTACAAGCAAATAAATTCTACTATCACCTGCATGAGATTGAAATCAAGTACCTATAGATTAAAACATATTCCATCTGATATCCGATATCCTTGGTGGCCATCTTGTGAGTCTCTGAATGAAGAAGCCAGTAGGTTATGTCCAACTTCTCTAGAACTNTCACCCAAACCACTGTGTGACAATTTCTTCATAAACATAGACAAATACTAATTCCAATGGCATTAAAAATGCCTAAAGAAACAACATGGGGGTGGAAAGATGACTCCATGGGTAAACTGCTCGCTGCATAAACATGAGGACCCAAGTTCAGATCCCCAGCACCCACTGCCTGGCATGGCAGTTTATGCCTGTAATCCCATCACTGTGGGGCTGAGACAGGCAGGGACTGGAGGGGCAGTGAGCTCACTATCCANCCAGCCTAGCTAAATCAAAAAACTTCAGGTTCAGTGACAGACCGTCTCTTGAAAACTAAGGCGGAGAGAAGTAAGGGAAGAAGATGATGTTGACCTCTGGCCTCTGCACATATATGAGCACTTGCAGTGCACACACACATCTAAAAAGATAATATGGTTCTTGGCTTGGCTGCAAACTGAAAAGTTACTATAAAAGAGTTATTTAGTGTGTTCTCCTCACCTTTAAACTCACAGAAATGTATCAGTAACATGAAAAATTACTCAGAACCTTCCCAAAGAAATGAACATTCAAGTGTGGAATGTGTCCTGCCAGCAAATGGATTGACATGCTGTGGAATCTACAAATTAAAAGCTATTTCATTGTAGTCCAGGATATTTTCATTATAGTTATTTATTTCTCTCCCCTTGCCACCCCCCCTCTCTCGTGTGTGTGTGTGTGTGTGTATGTGTGTGTGTGAGTGCTTGTGTGAACATGTAGCACATGTGCTCAAGAGTCACATGTGGCTGATGACTACTGTAATGGGTAAATTTTAACAAAGTAAAATAAAATAAAAACTTCTCACAGAAAACAAGATCAAACTTACATACCTTTGAGATACAAAAGTCCGCAGNAAGAATTCCCCCAAAAATATATGCATAAATTAGTCCACAACAATATTAAAATTTTCTTCTACTTTTCAAAAGATGTAGTTATGAAAATGAAAAGACAGATCCTCCTCTAGGAGAACATAGTTGTGACTCATGTGATTGACTAAGGGCTTGTTTTCACAACATACAAAAAGCATTTACAAATCAACAAGAAGGAAAACAATCCAGTAACAGTTTCTTGTTACTGACTGTGGTAGTTTGAATGAGAATGGCCCTCATAGGCTCATTTATTTGAATGCTTGGAACCTAGTTGGTGAACTATTTAGGAAGGATAGGCGGTGTGGCCTTGTTGACAGAGGTGTGTCCTAGGTGTGGGCTTTGCAGTTTCAAAAGCCCACAACAGGACCAGTTTCACTCCCTTTATGCCTCAAACTTTTGGATCAGATGTAGACTCTCAGCTACTGCTTCAATGTCATGACTGCCTGTCACCATCTCCCCATCTTGATGATCATGGACAGAACAGTGAGTAAGACACCAACAGTTCCAGTCGTATCCAGAGTTCTCTACTGGGTTTGCTTGTAGAGGGATTAGGCATCAGCCTTTTCTAGTATGCTAAGTCACACTAGGTTTCTATTCTCTTTTTAATTTAAAGTTGTTGTATTAGTTCTTCTTTTTGCTCTTATGATTTCAGGCATTCTTTGTTCCTTTTAAGAGAAAGTAGAGATAAATGCACCTGTGTTTACCTAGTTCATGAGTGCCCTCAACAAAATATTTAATGCCTTTGTCTATCTACCTGTCTGCCCAAATATTATGAGCTCCTCATGATCAGCAAAGTTATTTCATTATCCTGTCTCCACTGCTCCACAGACACTGACAATGTGATGCCTGTTTCTTAACTGAAGGAACAACTGTCCATTTGAGGCACATGTGTATAATGTCCTCTCCACACCACAAATTTGGCAAGAGCCGGGGTCTTGTAGGCATTGCTTACCAAAGCATCCTTGTTTTCTGGGACAAAACTCAGTNATAGAGACTTACCTAGCATGCACAACACCCCAGTTTCAGTGGCAGTACCACAAACTAAATAAAAATTAAACAGATCACCAGGAACATTTGGCTAAAATCAGGTATAGATTTTGTATTGTTCAAAATAACGTCTAGTTATAGTATATGTAATAAACTACATAAGGATGAATGAACAGATTAATGTTTATGTTTATAAGCCTCAGAGTACATATCATATTTTCTGTCATATTTACTAATTATGTAATTAGCAAGAGCATCTACATTATATATAAAAGGGTTGTAGAAGCTTAATCATATTTATCAATGAAAGTTCCATTTGCTGCTTCTCAATTTCTGAGACTCCATATATATGCATTGTCATTCTAACTATTTGGACACCACTGGAGTCCTGAATGATAAGAGCCAATGCAGTCAGTTCATTAGTTTGATTCTAAAAATTAGACATCACCTGGTCTAGAGCAACAATTCAAAAAAGGGAAGAAAAAGAAAGAAGGAAGGAAGGAAGGAAGGAAGGAAGGAAGGAAGGAAGGAAGGAAGGAAGAGCAAATGACTCATCATTTAGATAAAGTCATAGATCTACTCTGTTGAGCATTTAAAGTCCTTACCTAAGCCAGGCAGGTGTGATTTCAGCATCTACTACAGGCTGATGGAGCACACCATCACAGCTACTCTAAATTCCATTGCCTGATTGCTGCTAAGATTCCCACCCCTTTCACCAACTTTCTGCAAGCTTTCTCCATGAGTTTCTTCGGAAATTTCTCAGAAAAATGGGAGAACAGCTTGTAAGCACCTCAAGTCTGTATTAAATCTCATTCAATTGGACCCCTTTTAGAAAATAATACATTAAATTCCATTTCATTATTCACACATGTAAGTCCTCAAAAGACAGATTTTTNAAAATGATTTAAATATAGCCAATTAAGTTAAAAATTCCTAAACACAGCTGGTGAAATGGCTCACTGGGTAAATGTTCTTGCTTTGCTGACTGACTCCCAAAAGTTGCCCTAAAATCTCTACACATGCTAAATGGCACACATGCACCTGCGTGTA
>LZPO01087307.1:58711-77392 GCA_001675575.1 Neotoma lepida | reverse complement strand
TTGTTTTAGTTTTTGTTTGTTTGTTTGTTTAATTTTACTACAACTTGAGTCTCAGGTTTCTACTGTCAGGGTAAAAAGAAATAGTCCTTCATTTTTTTTTAATTTCAAAATTATCAATAACCTAGATGATAAGGAAACCCCAGACTGTTCTGAGTGTATTATTTATACCCGTAATTTCTTTTAAAGGAGAAAAGGCTTACCATATAAGAAAAGCTAAGCTGGCTGATTGTATGGAATGATGGAAACAGAACAATGAAGTAGGTAGACAGACCCTTGGAAGGAACTCTATGATGTGTGACTAAACCTTAACTCCATGATGCTCCCATCACTCTCTGACCTTCATCAGACCATCTGACCTTTCTGACCATCTCAGAAAGAAGAGTCTCTGACATCATAGAAACAGCAGGCATTTTTGACCAATTACATTTCACCATATATTGCAGTGGTGTCTTCTTCACTTCTACTTCAGTCAGTACAGGATGATTAGAGGAACTTTAGGAAAGGTGAGAAGAGATCATGGAACTGTCCTTGACGCAGTTCATGCTTCTTTTTGTCCTTTTGTTTGTTTATAAAACACTGGGGATTGAATACAAGTCTTGTACAAGTAAGCACTCTACAATTTAACTAACTATACTCTAGCCTTAGCTCATGTTTCTTATCTTTTTTTTTCAATGTATATATTTTTTTCTGTGTATAAGTGTCTTGCCTGTATCTATGNCTGTACCTCATGTGTGTGCAGTGCCTGCAGGGGCCAGAAGAGGGTATCAGATTCCCTGGGACTGGAGCTATCATACGGGTGCTAGGAATAGAACATGGGTCTTCTAACAGAGCAGCCAGTACTCTTAACAGCTTAGCCATCTCTCCCACCCCTGATGCTTTTTAACTAATAACTTTGAGCAGAGAAGTATCTGTGTGTGAAACAAATTTGGTGTGTGTGTGTGTGTGTGTGTGTGTGTGTGTGTGTGTGTGTGTGTGTGCGAGTGTGTGTATATGTTATTGTTGCTTCAGGATTCAACCTAGGACCTGTGTATACTTGCCAAGTGCTGTAACAATGAGCTCTACCTACAACCCCTAGAGAGAAATAAGTTGTTAATGAAAGTAGATATCACACTACCTTGTTGATGAAAGGAGGTATCACTACCACAAAGCTCAGAAGCTTGCATGAAGCATTGACCACAGATCTTGCTAAGTATACTTCAATTTCTGGTCTCTATGGTCATCCATATACTCATTGATAAAATATACCATTTTTAAAAAGGAACTCAGACACAAAAACACATATCTATCACATATCATACCAGCAATCTGCAAACTGTTACCCATCATGTACTTGTTGGCTGTATCATACACAAAGTAAGACAATTTTATATTTTTGCTTTGTTAAAGCTAATAAAAAGAAAAATATTCATGTCCATAAAATCAAATAAAACCCGAATTTATATCTATAGTAATGTTTCATTGGGACATTGCTACACTTACTCATTTGCATATTGCTTTTGTACAATGTCAAAAGAGAGCAGCTGCCACAGACGTCATCTGGTCAGCACCACCTAAAATAGTTATAGTTACCTGACACTCTACAGAAATAGTCATTGGTCCTTGAGCTAGACTCTATGCTAAGATATATATTTGTAGTTGCATATACATACATATGGATGTTTACCTTTAAATATATGCATATATAAATGTTTATATTTATATATATTTAGATGTATATTTACAGCTAAGCAGCTATAGTTCCAAAGCATTCTAGAATTTGAATACCAGTGCTGAATCATTCATATAGTTTAATTTCATTTCTCTCAAAGAAACATATTGTCAGAGCTAATAATTATTAAATTTATGATTACTAGAATAGTATAAAAATATGTCCTTTCCTGTTTTTTATTTCTTGTTTTTACAATAATTTCTTTCTCTTTCTTCCTACTTCTTCATAGGTTTTGTAAAATTGATCTCTATAATAGTTAGAAAATTCCACAGCCCTCAGAAATCATTGTTTTGAGTGTAGCTTCTTTTCAAGCAGCACTAAGAGTTCTGTAATATATATACTTTCCCAAACAAAGCTGCAAACTTGGCCACTGAAGCAGCTGTAAAAATGGAAATGCAATCACAGAAGGAGTTATCAACCTTATGAGTTGAGGCGCCTTGACACTACTTGACATTCATTCTCAATTACCAAGTTCAGGCTTCCTGCCTTCATTGAGCAGCACTACAGAGGATGGCACATACATGAGTGGCTGCTGGGCGGCCATGATGGCGTAAGGAGCCTGTTCTCTTCAAAGGGCTTGGCTCAGCCAACAAAGCTCTAAGCACTAAATTATGTCTGACAGCAGCCACCGGCTTTTAGAATGGATCTCACCTCTCTCTTTCTGATGTTTATCTTTCAGTGAGATACCACTCACACTTTTATTGCAGTCATAAAGTCTGTCATGATGATAAAAATAAAAGGCATTTAACCTGTGCCTACACACAGGAACAGAGCTCTGAGTATAACTGCCTCCTCTTGGACTTTCTTCATTTCTAAGTTACAAGGTGCCGATGAAAAGTTCAGAGCGGGGCTGCTATTGAATCTGTGTAAGAGTCCAGGGTGTGACAAAGAAATTCTCTCCCCTAGAATATCAATGGAAATGATATAAAGAATAAAGAATGCTGAGTTTTATCCAGACGTGCATGTTTTTGTTACAGTGTTTATAGTAACTGCAGGAGCTATAAAATGTAGAGATCTCTGTGGCTTCTTTGGAATCTGCCATTTCCTAAGACTATGCAATGCTAGAACCCCAAAGAATTTGTTTCAGAGAGCATGCTAAACAAACACGTGTACAATTATTGTGTTGAATGATCTTAAGGAAAAGAACAAAGTGCTTTGAGAGAGTAGTAAGAATGACTGAAGAAGTAGGCAGTGTGGCTGTCAACCTGAAGGGATTGTCTTGAATCCAACAGCATCACTGCTATCATTGTGATTGCTGTGGTCACCTTTGGTCATCACATACGGGGTGAAGTGGGGTGGAGGGTGGTGGGATATTTATCTACATAGAAGTTTCACTCTCCGAAGAAGAGTAAGGTACCAGGCATTTTTTTTTTTAACCTCTACTTTCTTCTACTGGGAGACCCTATACCAAGGACTCCCATCATCCATTAATTGAACATCCTGTTCCTCTCCCTGACTCTGACTCTGTGTGGCATAGTTTTTTAGCTGAAACTACAAAATGCTGCATCCTAAACTTTAGGATGGTTCTCTCTCCTGGGAATGTGTTTAATATTTTCTAAAGAAAATCTATCAATACACTTTAATTGACCACATCCCAGAGCCAATATAACCAGTGAAGAAAGTAACATTTGAGATATTCCACAAACAATGACATTCAAGGAGGCATAATTATTCCAACTAAAGCTTAATAAGGATGTNGAAAAGTGGAATCCTTGCATGATGTAATTTAACTAAAGGCCTCATGTTCCACAAATGCAGGAGGAACCTGGCAAAGCCATCCAACCCAAGTGCCTCATCAGTAGTATAGGGTCCAAAACGTGCCAGGGGCTGGGTAGTCAAAACAAACTTTTATGGAGGCCATGGCAAACAAACAGGGAGTGAGTGGTCAGTCACTTTGAGGGAAAGGAGAATGGGAGCTTGCTTTGTATGATTTGAATCTAAAATGTCCCCTGCTGACTTGTGAATTTGAATGCTAGGTATCCACCTTGTAGTGCCCTAGGAGGTAGGGCCCAGCTGCTAAAACAGGTCCCTGGGGGCCTTTGAAAGGTGTAGCCTCCATTGCTTCAAGGTCTCCCACTTCCTAGCTTATCTCTGGGGGTTGAGGCATCTCCCCATGAATTCCTGCCATCGTGATTCCTCCCAAGGCTTCCCCTCTGTGGTGGACTGATACCTTNCGAAACCAGGAGCCAAAACGAACCTTTCCNCCCATAAGCTGCTCTCGTCAGGTGTTTTGGTGACAGCAATGTAGAAAATGACCAATAGAAAGCAGATGGACGCTTTTATCCGAAAGACGTGGTGAAGCCGTACAGAAAACAAAGCCAGCGGTCAGAAGGCAAAGGAATAGGTTGGAAAATGGNATCTAAGTCAGTTTAAGGTTTTCAAAAATTTCAGACAGAAGCTATGAGGGGGCAGCAATGCTGTTTTTATAGTGTTCTGTGTTGGACTCACAAAGTTACTGGATAAGTTATAGAGAGAAACGCACAGTCTTTCTCAATTAGGTGACTGTTTTAGAGAAGAGAAAACTGATTCCCAAATAGATGGCCCAATGTCATATCACTTGTTGCTGACAGATATATCAAGCAAGCGTTGGAACANCTAAGTTTTACTCTGAGGATTTTGGCTTGTTTTTCAGAATATTAAGAAAATTAACTGTAAAGTAAGAGTACACATAAAGAAATAGTGAGAAGTGAAGTGTTTCCTGGTTTGGGGACCATAAAGATAGTGAAGAGTAGATGGGATTTAAGAGAGATCAATTCCTCAAGCTAGAAGATGAATCTGTAAAATGTCGCCTTGCATATGTAGGTTGATGTCNGTGTTAAAATTACACTTGATCATGTTTGGTGGAGATGGTGTTGATTTATTCTGTGCTAGAAGTAAGTCTGGAAGAGAGGAAGTGGGGAGGGTAGATAATCCCCCAGCTTGTTCATGCAGGCATTTCAGTCATTTCCTTGGAATAAGGATCATTTAATTGTATGTTATACGGTGTGTGTGTGTGTGTGTGTGTGTGTGTGTGTGTGTGTGTGTGTGTGTGTGTGTGTGAAAGGAGTTGGTACTTTTTAAAGAACATACTAAAATGTGAACCTTATATCTACTTGCATGAAGACAGGTAGTATAGCAGAACCCTATAATGTCAAATTTCAATGCCAGAAAAATGAAATAATTCTTACAAACCTCTTGAGGCTCAAGAACATTATTTCCCCATGTAATAAATAAGGTTTGCAATTGACACAAATAAACCTGAAGCTATTCATTTCTTAAGGACAATATTATTTTTTCATGATGAAATGTTTAGGGCAAGATTTGATTTAATCACTTTGAACAAATAAAGAATAGACTGGCCCTCAGCTTCTACANCGTATTCAAAGTGGTCCTTCTTACCTCTTCTATCTCTACTGACTATTATTAAAAATGCATATTTACCTCTCCAGTCACAGACGACTATGGTTCTCTACTTTTTAAATGTTGACACCAATAAGCAGCATACATAATAAAATAAAAACCAGATTACTTTCTGAGCATTTGTTTGAATATGGGTTCCAAAATTAATATTTTTAAGATGTATTTTATTTTTATTTAGGGGTGTGGTGTGTGTGTGTGTGTGTGTGTGTGTGTGTGTGTGTGTGTGTGTGTGTACAAAGGCCAGAAGAGAGCATCATCAGATCCCCTGGAGCTGGAGTTACAGACAGCTGTGAGCAGCCCACTGTGGGTACTGGGAACTGAACTCAGATCCTTTGCAAGAATATCAAATATTTTTAACCACTGAGCTACCTCTCCAGCTCTTCTGCCCAGTTTTTATAACACATAATGTTAATAGAGTATGGAAAATCTTTTGAAGGCTCTGCCTGAAATTCAGGCCACACACTTAGTTTAAAACATAATTTTGTAACTGGACAGAGATAGCTCAATGGTTAAAAGCACTAGCTGACAGCCAGACTGTGGTGGCACACACCTTTAATCCCAGTACAGAAAGAAAACTGAATTAGAAATGAAAGAAAAATTGAGAAAAACTTCACTGGACTATTGAATTACTGAGGGTTAACATCATAATTAGAATAATTATGAGCAAATTAGAATAAAACTAAGTAGGGCCTAATACAGAAATTGTCTTGATGGAGCCCACTTCCAGAAGTGACACATACTTCCTTTTTCATTGAACACAAATGTATATATAGCTTTGAAAACCAGAAGTAGCTTCTTCCTATGCATTTGGCATTTCAGTCATCACTCATCTTTCTCAGTTTTGGGGGGTTTTGTTTGTTTATTTGTTTTTATCAAGTAAGTATATCTCATCTGAAATCTGGATTATTTAGTCAAACTTAAGCCACAGGACTCACGAAAATTGAGAAAATGTGCCTATAAAATACAGATAAATTAATGAAATAACTTAATAATTCATTAATTATAGGATCCCACAGCTTCTTTCATGCTTGAAAATAGTCATTATCTTGTTATTTGAATCACTTATTTTATGGACTTAGAAAACAAGAATCCAGAGGAAACTGCCAAAGTTGAATGAGGAAATTCAAAGCTTAGTTTTAAAGCCATGTGAACCAATATGAGATATAATTTTTGCCTTTACCATTATCAAGATTAAAAGGAAATTCATTTTCCAGTATNGGCAAGGGCAGAGATAAACCATTTTCTACCTGTGGGGGTTTGAATAAGAATGGTCCCCATAGGTTCATATGTTTGGATACTCGGTCCCCAGTTGGTGGACCTGTTTTGTACCTTCTTTTGTTATCAGAATATATCATTCCCTAAACTGTCCTAACATCCCAAAGCTCAGGGCTTAATTCAACAGATTTCTAGAAGCACATTACATATACCTAAGTTGCTACTCAATCCAATATTTAAGCATGGTTCTGTCTGCAGGGCTTGAGGGATTGTCCATGCTGGCTGAGCAACTCAGCCATTTGATTATTGCTCTTGTTCTATTCAAATCTGTATATAAACCAGTGTCCAAAACTGTTAAAAGACCACAGGGTGGTGATTATGATTAAAATACATTGAAGGGTATACATGAACTTCTCAAAGAATAAAAACATTTTTAAATGAATAGTGAGGACAATAAAAATTTACATTTCATCACTTTAAAAATAAATTGTGACCATGTTTTATAACTTGCAATAAATAAAATGAACAAAAGAGTACAGAAAATAAATCTACTTGGAAGACTAGTTGCATAATATAAACATTAATCATGTGATTTCCTGATACATGTTTAATGAAAGATGTGACTGCTGAGTAACTGAATAAACATTGGACAGTCTCCATTATTTGACCTTACTACACAGTAATATTTTATTAAAAAGACAACATAGTGGTAAAGTGAAGAAAATTTAATCTTCTAAATAAACATATTTTGATTGAATCCTATATGCAGTCCTGAAATCATATTTTACACTTATGCTTTACTTTACATGATTATGACCAAAATTTTCTTATTGCTTCAGTTTTTATGCTCTTATTACAATGGTTGCATGTTATGCTAACACATACAGTTTTGATTTTAAATATGACTTTAGCTCTTTAAGATGAACTGCAAAGGCAATATAGCAACATTGTTGGTAAGCCTTGAATGGTTGAATGCATATGATTTAAGTCACTAAAAACATTTTCCAGGTAAGTTTTTGTTGTTTTGGGTTTGGTTTGGTTTGGTTTTTGAGACAGAGTTTCTCTATGTAGCCCTGGATGTCCTGGAACTCCCTCTGTGCACCAGGCTAGCCTCAAACTCATAAAGATCCGCCTGCCTCTGCCTCCCGAGTGCTAGGATTAAAGGTATGCACCACCACCCAGCCCGGACAGTTATTTTTTAATCTATGTTCTTTAAAGCATTGTGATCCCAAGATGTGAACTAACTAGATTCATCGTAGAACTCAGGAAGTACCGTGAAGGTACAGTTTACTTTCACAATAAACAACAAATGCTTTGATTTGTTTAATATAAATTTTAAGTTAGTATGCTGCATGCTCGTTTAGTAGATATTTTAATCCTTTGCTTCTATAAGAGGTAAGAAGAGATTAACCTTGGTAAAGTTAGAATATTGTCAATTTTGAATGAAAAGAGTGAATTCCCTACGCATGGATGCTATGCTACTCCATAGGCTTTAACAGTAAGATATCTGAAGACAGCACTTGGGTGGCTTGGAAGCAAAATTTTACATCTCCAAAGCACAACCCATTTTGTTGAGCTCATTTGGGCCAATGCAGATCATCTAGTGTATAGCTGGCTACCCTTGGCACTTGTGCAAGCCGTGACATTTTCTATTCGCCACAGGGCAGTGTTTGGAAATCCAAACAAACAATTACATGTTGTGGAAGATGACCTGATTTGGGAAGAAAGGACATACGAAGCAAGTCCACTTAACTTTTCCCACTCCAGACAAATGGTAAGCAGAATGCAAGAGCTGCCATCTGCTTCTCTTGTAGACAATTTGGAAAGACAGGGAGAGAAGGAAGGGGTGAGAGAAAGGCAGAGGCAGAGAGGAAGAGGAGGGAGGGGGAGAGGGCAACAGGGAGAGGGACTGGGAGAGGGAGGGAGGGAAAGAGGGAGGAAGGGAGGGAGGGTCTTATGTTTTCAGGAGGCAAATAAAATAAACAGAATATTAATTAAAGAGACCCATAAACCACCTAATGTAAGAGAAGATGGAAAATGAAATCGAAATATAAAATGTCAAAGGAAGACACTAGGAACAGATGAGGAAATTCAAAGCTTAGTTTTAAAGCCATGTGAACCAATATGAGATATAATTTTTGCCTTTACCATTATCAAGATTAAAAGGAAATTCATTTTCCAGTATGGGCAAGGGCAGAGATAAACCATTTTCTACCTGTGGGGGTTTGAATAAGAATGGTCCCCATAGGTTCATATGTTTGGATACTTGGTCCCCAGTTGGTGGACCTGTTTGGGAAGAATTAAGAGCTGTGTACTTGTTTGAGGAGATATGTCACTGGGGTGAGCTTTGAAGTGTCAAGACTCCTGCCATTCGCAGTACACGCTTTCCCTATGCTTGCAGATCCAGGTGTGAGCTCTCAGCTATTCCTGCCACAGTCATGGATCCAACTTTCAGAAATCATAAACCCAATTAAATGCTTTCTTTTATACGTTGTCTTGGTCATGGTGTTTTGTCACAGCAAAACACTATGTTTTGGAGGAAATATAATCTCTGAGTGGAACTGGAGGATAAAGTTCCATTGTTCTGCTCAGACTCATATGAGCATAAAAATATTTATACTTATATAAATATAAAAATATGTATATGAGGATGTTATTTGTAGATAGTTAACAATCAAAAAAAATTCAGGACAACCAAAATACACATGAAACATTAATTAAGTAAATTGTCATATAGTCATTGTGAAATACTATGCATAAATTGGAAATAATTTTAATATAAATATAAAAATATGTATATGAGGATGTTATTTGTAGATAGTTAACAATCAAAAAAATTCAGGACAACCAAAATACACATGAAACATTAATTAAGTAAATTGTCATATAGTCATTGTGAAATACTATGCATAAATCAGAAATAATTTTAAAAATCATATAAGAAACTATCCAGTACTGGGCTGGAGAGATTGCTCAGTAGTTAAGAGCACTTGCTGCTCTTGCACAGGACCAGGGTTTGGTTCCTAGACCCCACATGGCAGCTTTCAGACAACTGTGATTCCAATTCCAGGGAATCCAACACCCTCTTAGGTCTCCCCAGGCACCAGGCACATGGTCACACACATTCATGCAAGCAAACCNTCACACACATAAATACAAATAAATAAATCTCCCTCAAAAAGAATATCTGAAATTGTAACCATGATGGTGCCATAAGTATTGTAACTGTGATGATGGTGCCACGAGCCTCTCCAGCACTGTAAATCACTGTGCATGTGTCAAGCCTATAGACCATACAACAGCAAAAGGGAATTCTACCATAAACTACCGATTTTGAGCAATAATGATGTATCAATGTAAGTAATGGGCTGTAACAAATAAATCTGCCTGTTTGGGGTGCTGCTCCTATGGGGAAGATGTGTGTATTGGGGGACAAGGAATACTCGAGAGCTTTCTGTAGTTTACTCTGCTATGAATCTAAAACAGCTCTCAAAAAATTTAAACAATTAAAGTTCTAAAAACCTTTTTAAATTAAAGAATTATAAATTAGTATTTTTNGAACTTATTTTTCATGCTGTGCTAAGTTTACTCTTACAAGCGTTATAAGGAAACTATTTCATTTTCACAAGACTTTATTACGAAAGTAGTATTTTCATCTGAAGAGGAGAAAACCTGAGTTAGAGGCTAAACAAATTGTCCAAGGATGCTAGTAAAGGCCAGAGCTGAGTTCTAAACCCAAGTCCCAGAATACCTGGGATTTATTAATCCTCAATGGCAAGTATTTTGTTTTCTCTCTCTCTCTCTCTCTCTCTCTCTCTCTCTCTCTCTCTCTCTCTCTCTCTCTCTCTCTCTCTCTCTCTCATTTGTTTATTTCTCTCTTTAATCTCCAGATTAAAATCTTTAATCTCAAGACAGAGTCTTGCTATGTAGCCAACGCTAGCCTTGAATTTAAGAATCTCCTTGTCTCTGTAGGGCTTGGATTATAGGTATGTGTCACCATGTTTGGCCCAAGGTCAAGTCTTAATCTAAATATCCAAAGTCTAAATTTTCAAGATATAAAGTAATCTAATTTTAGAAAAAGAGATAGCCTAGTAAGTACACACAGAAAAACTACAATGTGTTGATCAACTGCTATCCTTTACCTGTGTAAGGGGAAATTGGGATCTTGTGTCATACTCTGTTTCTATAGTGTTCATATTTTTTGTAATAAAATTCATTGTTTTATAATAAAATGCTTGATTTCTTTTTTCAAAAAATGGTTGCAAACAAGCATTCCAATATGACTGATGGGCTTTAGTCAATGCTCTGGGAACTTCTAAATGCAGGGATTCTCAAATATCAGTCTATGACTTTACCACAGTCACCCAAGGAATATGTTGTTGTACATGCCTCTTCTTTCACCTGAGTGCCCATCCTACCCAATTCAGCACATCTGGGACAAAAAGCTCTGAAATTTATATTTTTTACAAAGTTCCCAAGTGACTCTGATACTCAGGTAGGCATGGGAATCACTGTCTAAAGGAACATGATTTATGTAGATCAAATGAAGTAAAAGAAAACACACCATATGGCATGTTAATTATTGAATCACATTCCAAAGGTGGCTCTATATGAAAAGAANACTTGATTTAACACACACCTTGAGCACTGAAAAGGTGACTATAGCCTTCTTCATCTGGAATGTGGAATAGCTCATCTTTACCTTGGAATGGAGGGGACTTGTAAAGTTCATGTCAGAACAAGGTGACATTGGCCTCGAGTTAGACATCTAGACTAACACAGCAATACAAAGAGCACAAAAACATCACCCAGCATGGGTAGAAGCTTGTCTTACTTTAGGGGTAGCCATGGATGGATGGAGAGGATGGCACTGCCGAGTAGGCTCACTCCATGGGGAACTGATACCAACATTTAGCAGAGTGTCTTGTANTCATTAGACATTCAGGTTTTTGTTTTAAAGGAGCAAAAACTTAAAAACTTTCTCTCTCATTTCTCTCTCTCATAAGTGTGTGTGTGTGTATGCATGCATGCCTGTGTGCATTGTGGGGGGGTGCNAATGTGTGCATAAATGTGTGGGTTCCAGTGTGTCACGTTCCAGTGTGTCACATATGTGGAGGACAAATTTGGCTGTCAGTCTCCACCTTTCACCTTGTTTGAGATGAGCCTACCTACTCACCACTGGCTGTTCTGTGAACTTCAGGAATCTGAACTCAGGTCCTCACCCTGCACTGCAAGAGCTTTACCCAGAGCCATCTCCTTAACCAAGCAGTAGCTTTTTCTAAAACAAAAATAAAAACAACAAAACAAAACAAAACCCACCACAGTTGCCCTTCACATAAGATTGTCACCTTCATCTGGTCCTCTTAGAATGCTACCTCTCATTCAAAGTCCCCATTCTCTGTCCTCTTTCCTTGGTTGTCTTTCATTTTCTCATACCATCCTTACCCATGTGGATGATCTCACCCATTATCGTGACTTTAACCACCAAAGACAAGAATCTCCAGCCTATTCCTTCCAGTGGAAGCCTTTTCCTGAATTCCAGACCCCGTATTGCCAAATCTTAGGCAATCAGAAAGGCATCTTGCATCTAATATAGCATCATATAATTGTCTTTCAGTAATTATGAATGAAATCAACAACATCACTACCCAACAAATTCCCAAGGGACAAATTTGTGCATCTTATTTAACCTTATCCTTTCCTTGTTAACTGACCACCAGATTCTACAATTTAAACCTAAAATATATCTGACAACTCTCATCCATAATATTGTTGCCTTCCTTCAGGTCCCTACCATTCTCATTCTTTAGCTACAAGTCTCCTAGCTCATAGCTCTGCTTTCTCTATCCCATGGTCACCTTTACTCATCACTTTCTAATATAGAATGATTTGCCTTTAAATAAAATTGGTTGAAAGAAAAATCAAAGTGACCCACACTCACTTTGAATGCCTCTTCCCTAACATAGCTCACACATTTACAGATCTATCCCNAAAGTCAGGAACAGTGTCTTGGTCTTATTTGTGTCCCCGTGGCTGGCACAGAGCTTAGTATATGCTCACTTTAAGAAGTGGATGAAGGAGCAAAGAAAGGATGGAAAGAAGTAACTGGGAAAGCAGTGAGAGTGCTTGGAGAAGACCGTGTTCCTGTTTCAAATGTTGTAGGAATTGTCACATGAAAACTCCCTTCTCTGTAGAGCAAGGCAACTTCACCAGGGAGCTGGGGACACAACGCATTTCTCTGGAATGAAAGCCTGTAATTTTCATGAGTCTCATGAAGCTGTCTGTGATCCAACCTAAACATGTCAGAAATCATCTCTCCAGAGAAGTCAGTGAGCAGATGTTACCAAGAGACCAACTTCAGATCTCTGAAGGAAAGAAACTCATAAGATCAGTTAAAAAACAAAAACTTTAAACAAAATGTCAAAAGCTCTGGACCATGTGTGGGAGCCCAAATTACTCAGGGTCAGAGAATCTGAGCTTGTTTTACCTAGCAGGGCTGCAAAATGGGATGATTTGACCACAGGCGTGGTTACCAGATATTTTGAAGGGCCTACACTTGGCTGTATGGTGTGCTTTGATCTTGCAAGGGGAAGGTCTTTTGCCTCTCCTCTTGGAATATTATAAAAAGTCCTTTTGAATAAACCTGTGGGCTGTTGGATATTTATTGACTCAGGCCCTCCCAAAGCTATCCTGTGTCTCTGTCTTTCTCCTCATCATCTAGGTCTATCTTTCTAGCTNATATTTTCTCATCCCTCTCTCCTCCACCCAAGAACACTTCGATAGGTGGGAGCTGGACTCCCACAGACTCCCACAACCATGGAAGCAGTCAAGCAGAGGCCAGATAAACATATGGGAAGATTAAAAAAAANGGGGGGCGATTTCCATAGGAAGCAAGATGGGAGCCAGGTGTGGTGGCACAGGCTTTTAACCCCAGCACTAAGGAAGCAGAGGCAGGTGGATCTCTGAGAGCTCAAGGTCAGTCTGGTCTACATAGCTTTTATGTCTACATACAGCAGCTCTCAACCTGTGGGTCACAACCCCATTGGGGGTTGCATATCAGATACTTACATTATGATTCATAACCGAAGTGAAATTATGGTTATGAAGTAGCAACGAAATAATTTTTATGATCGGGGTCACCACAACAGGAGGAACTGTATTAATGGGTCCTAACGTTAGGAAGGCTGAGAACCGATGAAGAGCCTCTCTCAAATAAACAAAAAAACATGATGGGTAAAGGTTACCTAAAAAAATAAAAAATAAAAGAACAACAACAACAACAACAACAAAACCATAAACTCCTCCAGCCTCTAAGATTCCCTAATTCTATGATGCAAACTGACTTAGTTTGGGTCTCTAAAGCTATGAAAAGATGCCATGACCACAGCAATTCTTATAATGGAAAANGTTTAACTGGAGTTGGCTTACAGTTTCAGAGGTTTATGTTCTCTGACCCCAGATAAGTTTTATTAGGGTACACAATATTTTGGGGGACACAATATAATCACCACATTTCTCCTTTTTTNTCTAAAATAATAAAAGAAGGCTATAACTAATACAAGAAAAACTATATCCAGTAAATATATACAATATGTACAGTCAAGAATTATATTAACAATGTCTAGTCCATTAACATTTGACAGATTTAGACAAAAAACTCCATTATATAATTTAACAATGTCCAGTCCATTAACATTTGACAAATTCATACAAAAAATTTCATTACTTATCCTATTTTGGTGAGTCCAAAATTTGTATACAATATCATATCTATATCTTTTTTTTTTCAGAGTAGATTTAATGATCTACTTCTTGTCTATATCTTCATTTTTGTTGTTTAAACAGGAACCCTGAATCTAATCTCCTTTGTTTAGCTTTTTTTTTGACCATTAACAATTAAGAACTTGTAACCAACCATCATAAACAATNACAATATCCATAACTTAAATGACCAAAAAACCACCCCCCCCACCTCTTGGGAATGTGGGCGTTGTGTTCTTAAAATTACTTTTTGTTGTCTGGGGGTGAAATCATCTTTAGGGAATCCTGAAAAGAAAATTTTGGATTAATTGTCAAGTCCTGAGAGAGTTAGCTTTATCATTTGTCCAGTATCTGTAAAGTGCAGGGCTTGTCTCAAGTCCTTGTTTGAGTAGTCTTTTAGGTTGAATCATCTCAGCTAGCCATCTCGAAATTGTCCTGAGCAGTTTGTAGTTCAAAGCTGATCTTTGGGTAGTGTTAATCAGCTTAATGGAGTTATCATAGTCCATGTGGAGTCATTGTTGTGGGATCCCATCATCTTTTTGGAGACTTGTAAGTCACTGTTAGATGTGGTCATGGTTCCCTGCAGATTTTTTTTGTGTGTGTGCCTCTTTTGTGGTTTGGAGCAATAGGAACTGTATCTGTGGCAGAATCGTGTCTCATAGCCAGTTTCAAGTTTGTAATACAACAGGTTAATTAGTCCATTATCATCATGTTATTATCATACATAATGGTGCATAATGGACTAATTAACAGATAATTGTAACACAATGGTGCATAATGGACTAATACAACAGATAATTAGTCCATTATCATCATGGCAGGACATGGTGATGTACAGGCAGACATGGTGCTGGAGAAGGAGCTGAGAATTCTACATCTTGATCCATAGGCACCAGAAGGAAAAACTGCCACACTGGGCATGGCTTGAGCATATATGAGACTTCAAAGCCTGCCTCCACAGTGACACACATCCTCCAACAAGGCCACACCTCCNAATAGTGCCACTCCCTCTGGGCCAAGAATTCAAATACATGAGTGTACCAGGCTTTCTTTTCTGGGCCACCGACCAGCTCCCAATTCNTGACACAGAGACATCTTANTAGTTATGAGTNCTCAGCCTAACTTAGGCTGTGGCTAACTCCTTTAACTTAACCTGTGTCTCTTTATCCACCTTGTGCCTCAGGCTTTTTATGTTTTCTTTCTGTATATCTTACTTTTCCAGCTT
This sequence comes from Neotoma lepida, assembly GCA_001675575.1. Classification (NCBI taxonomy): domain Eukaryota; kingdom Metazoa; phylum Chordata; class Mammalia; order Rodentia; family Cricetidae; genus Neotoma; species Neotoma lepida. Next base: position 62,084 of record LZPO01087307.1, on the reverse strand, counting down.
CTTCCGTGTCTGTCTGTCTGATGGCTGCCTGGCTGGCCCCAGGCATGTCCCTCTCTTTCTCCCTCATTCTCTTCTCCTTCTTCTCTCCTAAGCCTAGATTTCTCCTTCTACTTATTCTCTCTGCCTGCCAGCCCCGCTTATCCTTTCNCTGTCTAGCTATTGGCCATTCAGCTCTTTATTAGACCAATCAGGTGCTTTAGGTAGGCAAGGTGAAATAGCAACACATCATTTCATAATTAAACAAATGCAGCATAAACAAATGTAACACATCCTTATATTATTAAACAANTGCAGCAAAAACAAATGTAACACACCTTTCTTTATANAGTTAAAATAATATTCTGCAGCATAAAAATGTAACACATCTTTACATAGTTAAATATTCCACAACACGAGTCTATAGGGGCCATCCCTAGTCAAACCACCACACAACCCATAATAAATTTGTCTTTCNTTCCCCAACAAAGATTTTAATCTTTTCTAAAGTATCATGGTATTTGGTAATTTCTACTTCTTTTTTCCTACCACTGTAACACAGATTAATTGCACAAACAATGGGACTTACTGCAATATTTCTGTACAAGTGCATGNATGTGTTATCATGTCCATTCTCTCTCTTTCCTTTCCTCTCCTCCTTACCNATCCCCTNTCCAGTCCCTAACAGTGCCTCTTCTCCTCTCAGGTTAGGGCATCTCCCACAGAGANGAGAACATGTGTTGTACTTGCCTTTCTGCATCTGACTGATTTCACACAATGTGCTCCCTTTCCACCATTTTCCATGAATGATTNCATTTCATTGTAATCTCTCTTGTCAGTGCTACCTCATACTTGATCTGTACCCTGATTGGCCCCATGTNATGCTTCTTACTTTACAAGTTAGCAAGAGTTAGTTTATGTTATATTTATATCTGTTAAAGTTTTGATTTTAAAGCAGAGAGTGTAGAAATAATTGTTCTATAGACCAAATCTAGTCCAATTTACTGTACTAGGTGGAGCTTCTTTTTCTCCTTAAAGATAGATGTTTAGCCTATAATCATTGGTGACATAACAAGAACTCCCCAAACCTTTTATGTTTATAATCTCNGAGTTTTGCTTAATAGTACATAGGAGTTTTTACCAGTAACTTTTGCTCATATGCATTCCATTATTTGCTTCTTCAGCAGTCAGCAGAACCTGGTGGCACATGCCTACAATCCTGCTCTTTGAGAGGCTGAGGCAGGAGAATAAATAAGTTCAAGGCTTGCATGGACTCAGCGAGAGTGTATCTTAAGATAAAAAGGGAAAGGGTGGTGGTGGTAAGGGAGGGTTTAAATCATTTCTTTAGCAAGTGCAAAGCAGCTTTGGGTCAATTCCTACTTACAAAGGAGGGAGAGGAGGGAGGGAAGAGGGGGAGGGGGAGAGGAGGAGGGAGAGGAGGAGGAAGAGGGGAGGAGGGGAAGAGGGGAGGAGGGAGAGGAGGAGCACCAGCAGCAATACATTTTAAGGGGGTTCATTTAAGTGAGTACTGGAGTTATCCAGAAAATAATGTAAATATTTCATGTCTTTTTCATCATGTTCTAATAATGTTACATCTTTACCTAAAATGGCAACAAATATCTGTAGTTTTATTAGGGAACAGCCTTCAGAGTTAAGAATAAAATAACTAATCCTTGTTGAGCACACTGTATTATCATGGAATACATTAAAACCTCTCCTTTTTTGTTTCACACAGCCAGCCCTTCATGACAATCCTTTCTGGAGGATAAGCCAGTGCGAGCAGTAACACAGGAAGCCAGTGTAAATGTCTTTCAATTCTTAAGTCTTTTTTTTTTCCTTTAGAAATATTTTATCAGGTTGGAGAGATGACTCAGTGGTTTAAAGCACTGTCAGCTCTTCCTAAGGACCCAGTTTCAATTGCCAGCACCCACATGGTAGCTCACAAGTGTCTGTAACTCCATTTCCAGGAGATCTGACACCCTCACATAGACATACATGCAGGCAAAGCACCAATAAGATAAATAATTAAAAATAGTTTTAAAAAGAAATATTTTATTAACCTATAATTGTCATATATATTTGTAGGATCATTGTGATAATTTGATACATGTACNCAAAGGTCAAATACGGTAATTATCATTTGATCTCCTTAAACATGCATCATTTCTTCTGGTCTCCTCTCTTCTGAAACATAAACATATAAAACATATGATAATAGCACTTGGGATGCTGGTGCAGAAGAACCACGAGTTTGAGGTCTATCTGGGCTAAATAATGGGGTCTTGACTCAAAAAAAAGCCGTAAATTGTGAAGCATATTCACTCTACTGTTCTGCAGAATATTAGAAAAGTAATTCTTCCTATGCAGCTGCTTTTTAGTACCCGTTGCTTAGGCTCCCTCAAGACCTCTCTGCTCTCTCCCCTCCTTCATTGTTTTTATTTACGCAGATCAAAGAAAAATCATAATTCTGAAGGTATAAACGGGCTACCTCTTCTGGCCAATACTTGCTGCCATCTGCTGGCCAAGGCAGAAAACTGCAATGACTGTCTAAATGGCCGAAAGTGGGTATGGTAAATTTTGTGGTTGCATTTATATGTAGCTGAGAGGGGTTAATTAAACAGAATTTAAAAATACTGTCTATCCCACATTTAGAGACAGCCTTTCTTGATTATCATAGAGAAGAAAAAAGTACATAACTGATTAGCATCTGCCCAGGGAATAAATACTTTTCCTGCTCACCTACTCCTTTATTCCAAGATTCCCCTCTCATCTCCAAAANTGCAAAGTCATAGACACCATTTCTTAATTATGATNATGGTGTCTCCTAAGATGCTGCCTTAAGGAAAAGTGGTTCCTTTGGATGGGATATTGAAAATTGGAGGATTGGTGAGAATTACAGGGCCTAGANAGCATTTTATTAAAANGCAAGTGTNAGTTTTAAACTAAGTTCACATAAAAATCCAGATTGCTATATTCTGTCAGAAAACTGGAGAATTGGACCCTGTGGACTCTGTTTCCACATGTCAATGACAGGATACNGCTGAGCTTCTCAGAAGAGACGTGAGCTTTTCTGTCCATCACAGTCCCTACCACTTCCTGCTAAGTCCATGCCAGAAGCCCATGGTCATTTGCCATTCATCATTCTTTTTGTNTATATTTAAAGCAGCGCCCACTAGCTGCTCAATTTTGCATTCTCTACTTCCTGTGACTGACATCAGTGGTCACCAGGGATGACACACTTTTGACTAAACATTCTANTTCTTACCCTTTCACACACTGGTAATCAAGGAAATAGATAGGAAAATTTGTTGACAAGACTTCTGAAATAGTCTCTAAAGATGACTGACTCAACACTAAGGAACTCACTCCCACAAACCACCCAACACATTCTTTCTTT
>LZPO01087307.1:4947-47072 GCA_001675575.1 Neotoma lepida | reverse complement strand
GCTACTTTAGTCCTTATTGTGTACCATTTGCAGCACCCAATAATCCATGATCTCCAGGTGTGCCAGAGCATCCTGTGACCAAAGTCATGGAAAGGCTGTAACATGCCCTTGGAAAAACAATTTTACAAATCACAGAAAACAATCACTGTTTTCCAAAATGATTTCTTCAAGGTCAAGGTACTTCTGGAAAATGACTATTCATTCTACTGTTTAGCCTAGAAACAGTGACTGCTAGATTCCTACAACACTCAGCTACTCCAGGCTTTTGGAATTGCAGCTTCAGGCTTGAGCCTTGATGCTCTCAAGACAACAAGATCTCAAACATTTCCCAGAGCTATAACAGCTGTCTGCCAGCACTCCTCTGCTACCAAGAGTTCAAACCCATTTCATTTAAGTCCTGCCTGACAAGCTGTTGTTTTAGTAAACTTGTTCATCCTGAACTGACAATAAACTACCCTACCCATCACAAACTCTTCTTGGTCTATCCACTTCGTTCCTGGAAGAGAGTGGGATAAGAACTTGATTGGAGACAAGAGATGGTCTCTACCAATCACTTCAATATGAGACACCCCTTCTCTCTTGGAGGGAATGTTTCAATTTAATAGAAACAGTTACACAATAGGTGGCAATATTTAAAAATTTCCTAACATCTACCATAGATCCTGTTAGTTCATGTCTTAGTTATTTTTCTATTGCTATGCTAAAATAACACAACCAAGGAGGCTTATAGAAGAAAGAGTTTATTGGGGCTTATAGTTTCAGAGGGTGAGTCCATGGCCATCATGGCAGGGAGTGTGGCAGAAGGAAGGCAGGCATAGCACTGGAGCAGTAGCTGAGAACTCACATCTGATCCACAAGCAGGAATCAGAGAGAGCTAGTTGAGAATGACATGTGTTGTAGACTATTATTTTAAGGTGTGTTACTTTTGTTTATGTTGTGTTTATTTAACTCTGTGAAGCTGTGTTATTTTGCCTGTCTAGAACACCTGATGGTCTAATAAAGAGCCGAATGGCCAATAGCAAGGCAGGAGAAAGGATGGGTGGAGCTGGCAAGCAGAGAGNATAAATAGAAGGAGAAATCTGGGAGGAAAAGAAGAAAGAAAAAGAGAACAAGGAGAGGAGGATGCTTGGGGCCAGCCACCCAGNCACCCAGCCACNNAGCCAGCCATGGAGTAAGANTGAAAGTAAGACATACAGAAGTAAGAAAAGGAAAAAGCCCAGAGGCAAAAGATAGATGANGATAATTTAAGTTAAAAAGATTTNGATAAAAAAAAGCCAAACTAAGGCTGGACATTTATAATTAAGAATAAGCCTCTGTGTGTGATTTATTTGGGAGCTGGGTGTCAGGTCTCCCAAAAGAGTAAAAAGAAACAACAACAGACATGGGCTCTTAAAACCTCAAAATCCACCCCCAGTGACACCCTCCTCCAAAAAGCCATGCCTCCTAATCCTTCCCAAATAATTTCACCAACTGGGGGCCAAGCATTCAAATACATGAGCCAATGGAGGCCATTCTCATTCAAACCACAGTTCAGTATTTTAAATTAATCTACTAAACTATTACATGTTTAAGGCGCAGAACTTTTGGAATTTCTAGTGTAGACACATATAAGCCTTCAAAATGAACACAATATGGACCATTCATATGGTCTAAGGCTACATCACCCTGAACATACTNGATCTCAACTAGATTATTCANGTGATGGAAACCCAAGATACCTCAAAANTTTTTTAAATTATTCAACAGAGTAATTTCTCCACTNAGCTCATTATGAATTACAGATGTAGTTTTCACTGGGTGATGTCNGATTCATTTTTAAAGACGTTTTATTTTGAAGTATTTGCATATGTCTGTGTGTCTGTGTGCAGGTACGTATACAAGGGCTGGTGCCGCCAGAGGCCAGAGGCACTGGATGCCCTGTACTCGGAGTTACAGTCATGAACTGCCCAATGTGAGTTGGGAATGGAACTCTGGGGCTCTGCGAGAACAGCATGTGTTCTTCACTTCTGAGCCATCTCCCCAGCCCAGTGATGACATCACATTCTTGAGAGAGTACTCCTAGGTATTACAAGTACTTAGAAACCATGATTCTGTTGTATAAAATATTTTTATACTTCCAGTCTCCATGGCTTGATCAGCAGCAATATTTAGTACATAGTTAGCAGAAAGGAGATGAAAGTAGCTCAAATTCTCAAAGAGAGCCTTTTTCTCTTTTGGTCCACATACCATCTCCAACTCCACTGGAAAAGAGTGTGAGATGCAACTTTGCATTCAGGNAGTTTACAGGGCATTATCTTGCTTATCAACTCGCTTAACAGCTCATAAGGGAGCTAGGGAAGGTTACAGGGCAGAGAGAGAAGGTAAACTGCTGAGCAACCGCAACCAAGACATTTGCTGGGCCAATTAAAGTGTTGAACTGGAACAGCCTTTTGGAAGATATTCGCCATCAAAATGTGCAAGTTGAAACTTTGTGTCCCTGCATCAACCAGTCAGCAGGTGGAGACTCTTTCTGGGAAGGAAGGCCATAGGCCTGGAAGAGACGGCTCTCTTCTGCCCAGGGGAATGGGCAATGGGCAACTCATTTATAAACTATTGGCAGCTCTCNGAAGCTGGGGGACTGTCTGCATACGGAGGGGAAGATGGACAGCTCCCTGAAGCATCCTCTTCCTATTAACTTTCTTTCTCCTTTCCTTCCTCCTTCCTTCCTTCCATCCTTCATTCTTTCCGTTCTATTGTCTATCTTTTGTTTGTTTGTTTTATGATAGTTATTTCCATTTCCTTCATGAGTCACAAGTAACTATTCTTGGCCCTTTGTTTCAAGTTCTTGGATCAAATACAGAGCTGAATTTAATTACTAGGATTAGTTACTGTGGACAAGCCAAATTAAGTAGTAAGTTCAATATGTTCTACCCTTTTGTGTAAAAAGAATAATGGTTATGAGTAAATAAACAAGGATTAATCTAAATATTGTATTTGGAGGGCCAGGTGTTCAAGGNAGAGAGATACCAATAATATGAAGCAACCAGGGACAAAGGATCAGTCTTTTCTCAAGAAAAATGCCTCCTATGGTTCCCACAAGGCCTTCCTAATCCCTGACACATCCCTCACCTCCCATCATNATGACTGACNTGCAGCCTCTGGCTCGCCTTATAATGCTCTCAGCTGCTCTGCTCTACCTCCTTGTCTTCCTAATGATTCTCATATCAAGAAGAAACATGATTGACTTTCATTCATTTTAAGTCCAGAGCTCACCAAAATGGCTTGTATTTCTAGCCAAGGTAAGCTTCCCCACCATATGGATGTTAATTACAGACTCATGTTAGCTGATTGATTTAAAGTGAGGGCAATTGAATATCTCCATAGTTTTCTGCCAGTCCTATGCAATGCCTTTTAATTGCCTGCATAAATGTGTTTAATGGCCTCTTTAATGCGGAAAATGAAGCTTTAAAGTAGATCATTTGGGAAATTAGAGATTTAAAGATTGAGGTGGAAATTATGGTTGAGTTCAATAATGATTAAGAACCGAGTTTCTTGAATAGTATTAAAACAGAACATTTAAAACAATCTGTATATTAAATTATATATCTATTATGTGTATCATTTAGTTAGGGGTCCAGTGAAACAGATAAATAAATTCAACTAAATAGTGTTTATTTACAACTGTGTCCAAGCATTTTTCCAGATTCACAGGATGAAATCTTTTAATGAAATTCCCGAGGGAGAAAACACTGAGATAGGTNAAGGTATATTAAAATAACTATGACAGCATACTTTATCAATATTTTTTCCTTTATAAATCATTAAGCAAAACAGTGCCTCAGAGATCCCGTGTGTCTTGCTTCAACAACGGACAGAAAAGACTCGAGGACTCCCTCTTTGTTAGCTTCCAGATACCTTTCAGTCTCTCCAGTTGCAGCTGCTGGTACCATCTCCTCATCACCTTTGGCTCCTAGGACCACACACACGGTCCCTTTGTGGTTAGCTCCACACTGAGGATCAGCTGTGACTCCCCAGATACGTCAGAATTGTTCCACTGAAATGGAAGCTGCCATGAACTGCCTGGTCAGCTTGGACCTGTGCTTCTCCTGTCTCTTATACACATCTAGATGTGTATAAGAGACAGGTGTAGACCACTTCTTCCAGGAATTGGCCAAGGAGAAGCATGAGGGCTCAAGTTGCAGACCAATCACAGGGGCTGTGCACTCTTCCAGGATGTGCAGCAGTCATCTCAAGATGAGTGGGTAGAACCCAGGAGGCCATGAAAGCTGCCTTGGCCCTGGAGAAGAACCTGAATCAGGCCCTCTGGGATCTTCATTCCCTGAGTTCTGCCTGCACAGCCTCTCATCTATGTGACTTCCTGGAAAACCACTTCCTAGATGAGGAGGTGAATCTCATCAAGAAGATGGGCAACCATCTGAATAACCTCCACAGGCTGGCCGTGCCACAGCCAGTGCAGACGGGCATGCCCCAGCCATCTCTGGGCATATAGTATCTCTGAACGGCTCTCAAGTACGTCTAGGATAGGAGGCCTTACCTTCCAAGGGGCTCCTCGCTCTGATCTGCACCAGCCAACCTCCTGTCTCTTATACACATCTAGATGTGTATAAGAGACAGCTCTCAAGTACGTCTAGGATAGGAGGCCTTACCTTCCAAGGGGCTCCTCGCTCTGATCTGCACCAGCCAACCTCANGACCTCCACCTGAACCTCTCAAGCCACTAGGCAGCTTTGTAACTGCCCTGAAGCCCCTCCCAAGTCTTGGGCCAAGTAAAAATAAAGTTTTTTGAAACAGAAAAAAAGAAAGAATTAAGCACAGAGGGAGACTAGGAGGAGAGAAGGGAGAGGAAACTGTGGTCAGGATGTAAAATAAATAAGTAAATATTTAAAAGAAAGAATCATTAAGCGCACCTAGAAATATATGTACACTAAAAAAGAGGGAAGTGATGACCCGGTGAAGAAAGGTACTTGGTGTGCAAGCCTGACAAGCTGAGTTTGATCCTTGGAACCCATGTAAAGGTAGAAAGAGAGAACTACCTCCACAAGGTTGTCCTCTGATCTACACAAGCACACACGCACACATGCACACACACACAATGNTGCATGTCAGCCACACACCTAAGTCATACACCCACACAATAATAACTAAANTTAAAAAAAGAAAGACATNAAGCCAGGTGGTGATGGCTCACGCCTTTAATCCCAGAACTCAGGAGNCAGAGGCAGGAGGATCTCTGTGAGTTCAAGCCCAGCCTGATTTACAGAGGGAGTTCCAGGACAGGGCTGTTACACAGAGAAACTTTGTCTTGAAAAAACACAAAACAAAAAACAAAACCCCAAAAACCCCTTCTGCCCCTGCTCGGGGCTGTCAGGAGAAACAAGGCTCNCGAGCCCTTTCCCTGCAGCCTTGATTGGTCAGGGGTTATGTGGTGAATTATTAAAATCTTTGGAACTCATTAGTGTTGTCTCTCTTCTTCCTTGTGGCACAGACTGGGCTAGGTGTGACAATGCAAGTGTCTCAGTGAAGCACAGACTTGGAGGCTTTAGTTTGTTTTTCAAGACAGGGTTTCTCTGTGTAGCCTTGGGTGGCCTGGAACTCACTCTGTAGACCAGACTGGCCTCAAACTCATAGAAATCCNCCTGCCTCTGCCTCCCGCATGCTGGGATTAAAGGCGTGCGCCACCACGGCGCGGCATGACTTGGGGTCTTATGTGTATGTATCTAGGGNGGAAGGTTCATTTTTAGGGTTTGGGAAACCCGCACCCTGACTTCCATAGTTGTTGAGCTTGTTTACACTCCTCCCACCGGTGTATGATGGTTACCATCTGTCCACATCCTTTCCGGATTTTGTTATTTTTCTTTTTGTAATTTGTACTTCTATTTCATTATTTGTATGTATGTGTCTGCATGTTAGCATGTCTTCTGCCTGAGGGTGCCCACAAAGGCCAGAAGAGGGCATTGATCCCCTGGAGCTGGAGTTACAGGCAGTTGTGAGCTACCTGATATGGGTGCTGGGAATCAAACTCTTTCACACTTAGTACTTTGCAAGCACTCTTAACTGCTNAGTTGTTGTCCTAGCTCCTGTTATTGTTTTCTTGATGACTGACATTCTAACTGGGGTAGGAAGGAACCTCAATGAATGTAGTTTTTTGAGATAATGCCTCATGTACATTATGCTGGCCTTGATCTAAATCTAGCCCATGATAACCTTGGACTTCAGATCCTGCTGCCACCACCTCTGCAGTGCTGGGATTACACAAGCATGCCCAATTAATGAGATGCTAAGTGTTGAGTCCTGAGCTTTGTGCATGCCAGGCAAGCACTCCATCAAATGAGCTGCCTGCCTCACCCTCAATGTGATTTTGATTTGCATTTCTGACTGCTAGTGAGGTTGATCTTTTTTGTTTCATTTGTTTATTGGCCATTTGCATTTCATCTTTTCAGATTTATTTGAGGTTCATTTCATTAGTTTATTTATTGTGTTGTTAGACTTCTNTTTTTAGGTGTTTGAATTCTCGGTATATTCTACACATCAGTCCTTTGTCAGATGTGGTTTTAACTGGCAACGTGACACACTCTAGAATCATGTGACAAGAGAGTATCAGTGAGGGATTGTCTAGGTCAGGTTGGCTTGTAGGCATGCCTGTGAGGGGTTGTCTTTATGTTAACTGATGTAGGGAGATCCAACCTAAATGTGGATGGTATCATTCCCAGGATCCGGGTCTTGCCTTATATATTAGTGAGTTGTGGAAAGAACACCCTCATCCTCCATTGCTCTCTGACTGTGGATATGACTAGCTGTTTTGAATACCCTGATATGATGGACTGCAGCCTGGGATTGTGAGCTAAAACAAACCCTTCCTCCCTTAAGTTGCTCTTTGTTGGGGTACTTCATCTTAACAACAGAAAATAAACTAAGACAGATGTATAGCTAGCCAAAATTATCTTCCATTTTGTAGGCTGTTTCTACTTATTGTTTCCTTTGCTGTACAGAAAACTTGTTTTTTCATTTATTCTTCTCTCGTACAATACATCCTGAGCCTTCTTACTGTTTCATGAGGTTCCATTTGTCAATTGCTGTCCTTATTTCCTGAGTGACTGCTTCTGTTTGTTTGTTTCTGTACTTTTTCCTCTAGCAGTCCAGAGTTCCAGGTCTTCCCTTAAAGCCTTTGACCTTTGGAGTTAATTTATGCATAGGGTGAGCGATAGGTACTTGTTTCTTCTCCACATCTGTATATCCAGGTTTCAAAGCACCATTTGTTGAAGAGGACACCTTCCATTTAATGTGTATTTTTTTGACAATTTTGTCAAATATCAAATGGTTATTGCTGTATGGGTTTATGTCTTGGTCTTCTATCCTATTATATTGATCCATACATCTGCTTCTGTGCCAGTGTAATTCCGGTTTTATTACTTTGTAATATAACTGTAACATAACTTGAAACGAGGTATTATTCCTTTAACTTAGGACTGCTTTGGCTTTCTGGGGTCTTTTAGCTTCCATATGAATTCTGATTGTTTTTCTATTTATGTGAAAAATAGCATTGGGATTTTGATGAGAATTGCATTCAGTCTGTACATTGTTTTAGTAAGATAGCCNTTTTTACAATGTTGATTCTTCCATATAATGAGCATGGGGAAATCTGTCTTCTAGCATCTTCTTCAATTTCTTTCTTCAGTGTTTTCAATGTAGTGATCTTTCACTTCCTTGGTTAGGTTTATTATAAGATGTGTGTGTGTGTGTGTGTGTGTGTGTGTGTGTGTGTGTGTGTGTGTTGCATGTGGGGCGTTTGCCTGTGCATACACATGTGGAAGTTTCTATCACACTCCAACTTATTTTTTGAGACGAGATCTTTCACTGAACATGGAAATTGTGATTTTGTGTAGTCTGGCTGGCCGACGAGCCACCAGAATCCACTAGTCTCTGCCTTCCCTAGCACTGGAATTACATACATGTGCTGCCACACTGGGCTTTTTACCTGGGTGCCAGGGATCTGAACCCGGTGCTCACCTGACCCACTGAACTATTTCTTATCCCTTCCTTGTTTATTTTTCAGCATTCTGGCATAGTGCCATGTTGCTGAGTGTTTATCAGTTCTAAGGTTTTTTTTTTTTAAAGAGTCTTTTGACTTCTTCCCTTTCTTTGTAATCTCTATACTGCCTTCTCCTGTTTTACTGCTGTACTAAGACTTTAAGGACTCTGTTTGTCCTAGTCTTTGTTCTATTGTTGTGAAGAGACACCATGACCAAGGCAACTTTTATAAAAGAAAGCATTTATTGGGGGCTGGCTTACTGTTCCATGATCACCATGGTGGAGAGCATGGCTGCAGACAGGAAAGCACAGTGCTGGAGAAGTAGCTGAGAGCTTTGCATCCTGATCCACAGGCAGCAGGCAGAGAGAGAGAGAGACTCAGCTTGGAATGGACTTTTGAAACTTCAAAGTCCACCCCCACTTACACATATGCTCTAACAAGGCCACACCTTGTAGTGGGAAGTTTCTCTGCCAAGTGTAGCCAGAACTTTCTCCGATCCTGCCTTGCCCAGCAGTCTGGACGAATCTCTCCCACTGTGGTCCCACAGCCACTTATAATCACTCAGAGGCTTATATTAATTACAAACTGTATAGTCTAAGGCTTCAGCTTCTTGCTAGCTAGCTCTTTCATCTTAAATTAACCCATTCCTATTAATTTATATGTTGCCATGTGGCCATGGCATTACTGGTCTGCTGACATCTTGTTGCTCCTTCGGAGGTGGGCTCATGTCTTCCTGACTCNACCCTTCTTCTCTCTGTATCTCTTCTTGGATTCCTGCCTGGCTGTAAGTTTTCTTGCCATAGGCCAAAACAGCTCTATTTATTATCCAATGGGAGCCACACANATTCACAGCATACAGAAAGAGTTCCCACAGCAACACCTATTCCAACAAGGCCACACTCATAATCTTTTCAAACAGTTGATTACCTGGGGACTAAGTATGCAAATATATGACTCTATAGGGGGCCAATATTGTTTAAATCTGTTGAATACCCATGGGGAGAATAGACATGCTTCTCTTACTCCTGGTTTTATTTAAAATGATGAGTTTTTTGTTTGTTTTTGTTTTTATTTTTCCATTTAGTATAAGTGTGGTGATATATTGTGTCCCCCAATATACTGTGTCTCCCAATAAAATTTATCTGAGGATCAGAGGGAAAAGCCAGCCACTACAGTAAACATAGAAGTCAGGCAATGGTAGCACATGCCTTTAATCCTAGCATTTGTGAGGCAGGGATATGTCTGGGCCTCTGTGAGTTCAAAACTACACTGGGAACAGAGTCAGGCATGGTGACACAGGCCTTTAATCCCAGTACCCTCTAACCATAGAGGTCTGGAGGTCTGTACAGACAGACAGGAAGTGACAGAGCTGGGCAGGAAGAGGAAGTGATGTAGCTGGACAGAGAGCAAATAAGATAGCAGAACAGAAAGGCATATAGGCATGGGTATACAGGAAGTAGGTCTCTTTGAGACTGAGGTGTCAGTGAGGTGAGGTTAGCTTGTGGCTTTTCCTATTTCCCTGATCTCTCAGGTTTTCACTCCTATATCTGGCTCCATGTTTTTTATTTAATAAGACCATTTAGAAATTCATCTACATATAAGCCTGGCTATGAAATGATCATATAGTTTCTATTGAACCTCAAAGAAGAGTGCAAATGTCTAACCTAACCAGTGAAGAATTATAGGAGGAGCACAGCCAGCTAGCCTGATAAAACCACAGCTGCCCTTTTCCAGTAGTATGCATAGCCATGCATGCTAGCTACTTCCTGCTGAGCCAACTTGGAGTCTGCTGCTGCACCTGGTGATTGGTGATGCACGACCATCAGAATGCTGTTGGCCAATGAGAAAGAGACAATATAGCTGAGAGTCTCTGGCTGCCAATGGGAAATCAGGAGTAGGTATATAGGTTCACAATAAATGAGTAGGCTGCTTACTTCTCACCTGACTTCCAGTGTCTGTGTCATTGACTCTGTGCCTTCTCTCCCCCTCCCCCAAGGGGTATCCAGATAGAGTAACTCATAACAAAGAATTAAAACTTCTTTTAGAAATTAATCCACTAGCTATACAGCATTCAAGCAAAAAATAAAATCAAAATAAATTTGTAATCAAATAAGACTTTCCTTAATTCTACATGAGATATAATTCTAAATGAGAGGCATAATNTTTCAAAGAAGAAAAAAAAACATTCAGCAGTTAAAAATAGTTAAAATATAAATTAATATTGATTTGGGCCTTCTAATCTGAAGTTTAGTTTAAAAGGTATTTTGAACTTACTTTATAAAGAATAAGAATTTATTTATATAGCACTATTACTTAAAAAGAAAGTTTAAATTGGTGATTATAGCCAGGTATGGTGGTACAAGCCTTAAATTCCAGTACTCTCAAGGCAGACACAAATGGATCTCTGAGAGTTCCAGGCCAGCCAGGGATAAGTAGTTAGACCCTATCAAAATTGTAATTTATAATTGCTTGGCTGGAATCTCCAGCTCAGCCCCATTCCTCCCTCTCCAAACCCTACCCTCTCAGAAAGACTGCCAAAAGTCCAATTCCCCATTCCTGGAAGTCTCGGAGGCTCCTCCCCCGAGGTTGCCAGTTTCCCAAGTCCCCACCCAAAGTGTTATAATTGGTCACAAACCCAGCTTGTGGAGGACATATCATCGATCTGTGCCTACAGGGTATTTACTCTTCCTCCTTTAGTTGGCCATGTGATTTCTCTCTTGTCCCCTTCCCTTGTCTCTGGGAGCTGAAGGGTCATCTGGGAGTACTTTGCCCAAATAAACCTGGTCTTTTACNTTTTAATTTGGCTTGATCTGGCTTACTGCATCTGTGGAGAAACCTATTATCAGGGTACAGGAAACCAATCAATAATTATAATTATTAATTTTAAAGGTGATTGCTTCAGTTTGAAGAGGTGGAAGGAGTTTTTATAAAATATTCCACTAGGTGGTGCTCTTTTAACTTCCTGGAGGGAAGATCTGCAGCAGTTTGATATAGCTGGTGTTTAACTTTTAATGAAACCAAATTAGTGAATCTGACTCAGAATTTCCTTAAATATAAAAAGATCTGAGAATAGTATAAATGTGGTAATTAATTGAGATGGTTCTTCTGAGCACTAACAGCATATTACCCTCAACGCAGAGATTGTGGGACTATGTATGTGTTCCCTAGGAAATACTTTTATAACATATCAACAATGGGGAGTTCTAGACATTAGTAGATTTTACTTAATAACTGATTGGACTAAATCATTTCAGTAAAACACACTAACAGTATTCATGACGTTTAAATATATCAATAGCCTTTTTCATAATTACGAACTTATCCTTTATGTCTGACATTGCACATGAATTCCATAAAGGACAAAAGCTACCTCTACATGATATAGATTGTTTTATTCTTGAATTATCACAAAGGAAGGAACAATAGGGAGAGGAAACTGAGATTGCTGTCAATATTCAAAAAAGCAAGTCAGCAGAGAGTTCATTTCTAGGAGACCTCTCATCTGGATAAATTAAAATTGATGCAAATATGGAGGCTGGTTAGACCAAATAGACAAGGCAGTCAGTATGATTATGGATTCAGTTCACAGAGGGCTACTGAACACCACACTCATTGCCACCAGACAATCAGAATGAGTTTTAGTACCTCCAATGTATGGCCTACCTTCCTCGTCCTTCACCTTGACCTACCTCACTTTGCTGTCTGACTGATTCTTGATTCCCAAGTCCTTGGACCTTAGACTTGTTACCTACTTATGTACTGGCGGTTGTTTTCACCTTTTTGGATAAATGTCTAGGCTTTTAATTGCTAGTTTGTATGGACATGCTTTCTTAGATTTTTGTAGAACTGACATAACTTTTCCAGAGTGGCTATACCATTTCACATTCTCATTTTTAGTATATGAATGACCCTGATTCTCCTTAGTCTCACCAGCATTGGGAGATTATNGCTATTAAAAAATTATTGATAGGTTAAAAATGGAAAGATGTGCAGATATATGATTGTAGCTTTTTCATTTCCTCTAGGATTAGTTATGTCGAACAAGTTTTTATTCATTTATCTGTTGTCTTTGGAAAAATATCTGCTCACATCAAGTCTTTAGGTAGACTTTTGNGAGTTCAAACCCATATTCATATCAATTCTCCAATGAGGCTTGGATTATGCTTAGAAATGTCAACTGGCTCTAGTTCTGGGAGACAATTCCCATGTAGTTTTCCAAAGAGTTTATCAAACAGCACATGAATCAATAACAATTCTGACAAATTACTCCACCAGTTTAGAAGAAGAAATTCATATGTACCATAAAACATTTCAACTTCAAAAAAACAAAGAAAACATGTATTGCCAAAAGCTCTGCCATCTGTAGATAACTATATTAACATTTGGGGAGTATATTTCCAGACTTTTGCATTTTCTGTATAATCACACTAAGCTGACAACTCATGATGCTATTCTGTATTTTCTCCCAAGATATGATCTATAAGCTTTCACTTCATAGATCTTCCTTACCATTTTAATGCCGGCATTCTTAACCTAGTATATGTGTGTATATGTTTATTTACCTAGCTTCTCTATTAATGGTAAGTTTACTTCTAAAAGCAAAGGTATAATAAATCTTCTTATAAGGATAGTTTTATCGATTTTTTGTAATTATTTTCTTCGTTTAAATATCTAGGATTGCTGAGCCAAAATTCATACACCAACATATGTACACACATACATGTATCAGTTTGTTGATATTTACAAGTTGCCATTGAGAAGATTGTGTCCATTTATATTCCCACCAACATTGGCTGTAAAATTTTAAAAATTCTTTCCTTTGCTTGCCTATCCAACAAGCTTTATTTTCTTTCCTTTTAAAGATGGGAACACATAAGTCAAAGCAACTTATTATTTTACAATTTTTCAACCAAGGTCTGAGGCAAGGTACAGACATCTATGAGGCTGGGTCAGTAAAAGTCTTGCAAAATGTTCTTCTTCCTCCAGTACATGTCTTGAGAATGTGGGTTGCTTCAGTGGCTTCATAATCTGATGGTCTGGCCTGGTTACTAACAATGTTGACCTTGAATAGGGAATAAGGACAAATAATACATTGATGGCATTTACTTGTGGATGGAGAAAGTAAGATTTCTGAGAAAAATGAAGACCATATTACTGTCACATGTTCAAAGTTCAAAGATGGAAAACTATGGCATATAAGTTGAGCATAAAGCAAGTCCCATCAGCAAAAGTTAGAAGTAAATTGTGAATTGAAGTTTGGGATCGTTTGAATACTCCCCCCTTTTTCATTTGACCAAGCATTGGAATACATAATTTAGATTGTGATCCAGAGTAAGAATGGCTTACACTGACATATTTCCAAATATGAAACTTCAAAAAACTCATTTGGGTAGTCTAGGAGCTTCTTTTTCAAGATCCAACAGAAATTTGATTTAATGCACATGTCTTTTTTCCAAATGACATTCATATATTTTTGCTTATAAGCTTCCCCAGATGGATTAAGCAACACAATGACCAAGTGAAAAATTATAAGTTCTAGTGATTAGGAAATAGGTGTTTATCATTTACCACCTAACTGTAGATAAAAGTTTCAGTTACATTATACATCTTATTTCTCTCTAGCTTTGTTCAGTAGATTTTTTTCAATGCTATTCAGCAATTCAACTGCTCCCCTCCCCACTTTTAAATCAGAATCCTCCAAAATATTCCTGGATTGTGAAAAACGAATTTGAAGTTTTTCAAGATGCTAAAGATTTTTTTTTTTGAGTTCTGAAAGTTTTATAACTTTGAACTTACNGTGGGTGTTAGGACTCACAGTGGAAATTCTTTAACCATTGTACCTCTGTGTGTTAAAAGTATAACAAAATGCCTCATAATCTGTGGCTTTACCCTCTTCTAGACATTTAAGCCTCATTGAGTTTCTCTGTACCAGTACACACTTGGAGGTACTTTTCCAATGTCTGCTAGAGAAATAGGTGTGGTGAATCAGGAAGTTCCAGTTTGGTTGTGACTTTGGAAAAATTCCTAATATCTTAGCATCATTAAGACCAGGAAGNTGACTTAGAAACTTCATGAAGGCCCTTCAAATACAAAATATGTGAAAATAATGAAGAGCATGTCAAATAAGCCAGGTGTGGTGACAATTCCCCAGCAGGCACAGCTCCATGAATTTAAGGCCAACTCTATGTACAAGAGTTCCAGGCCAGCCAGGAATACACAGTGAGAACCTGTCTCAGAACAAGCAAACAGCAGCATGCCCCAAATGTCCTCGGAGCTTGTTGTGACTGTCCTCCTAACCAAGCATACTTTCTCAAGTGGAATTCAGCTGTACCCCCTTGCAAAAAGGTTATCTCAGTTGGTAGAGGGGTATTTCCAGCTGCTACTACCATCTTTTATATGCAACTCTGTCCTGAATTGCAAGTGGCCTCAGGGAAGGACTACTGAGTATATAGATAGGGAAGAGGAGAGGAGTGGGGCTCCATCTACAACAGAGAAGCCTTCATCCCTGGTAGGTAAATGCTTTCCAGGTGTGGCCTTTGAGCGGAGGAGCACCCACACCTGTTAAGTAACCCATCACCTACGCTCTGTAAGGAAGCCCAATAAATTCACTGGTTCTCCAAAGTGAACTTTGGTGGAATCATGCCTCCATTTGTCCTTGGGGACTTTAGGAGAAGTGGTACAGTGGCTTATATCTCCCTAGGGATGAAGTTTTAGCAATAGGCTCAAGAGATGACTCAGCGGTAAATACTACTTGATACTCTTCAGGGGACCTGAGGTCCATCACCAGCACCAACATGGAGGCTCACAACCACCTGTAACTCCAATACCAGGGTTATTTCTGAGGGTACCAGTCATGCATGTGATGCAGACAGACATACATGCATGCAAAACACTTACACACATACATAAAATTTAAATTTGGGTGAAATAAAAATCTGTACTTTATGAAAATAAAATGGGCCTATTTGGGCTGGGAAAGGGGGATCAGTAGAAGGGACAAGAAAGAGTGATGGGCGATGAATATGACAAAAATATATTAGACACATTGTTATAATGAAGCCTATTGTTTTGTTCACTATTGCTTATACGTTCTTTAAAAGCTAAAAAAAAAATACACTTTCTGCTGGGCATTTTTCTTATAAAGGCCAATCTTAAGCCTAAAAATTTGAAAAACTTGGCGACTATGCACAAAATGTAGTAAGTGATAAGTCGGGATTTGCGAGGAAAAAGTTGGAAGTGTACTGCTGCCTCTGAAATCCTCAGAGGATTAATGTCAGCTCTGTAAG
This sequence comes from Neotoma lepida, assembly GCA_001675575.1. Taxonomy (NCBI): domain Eukaryota; kingdom Metazoa; phylum Chordata; class Mammalia; order Rodentia; family Cricetidae; genus Neotoma; species Neotoma lepida. Next base: position 31,758 of record LZPO01087307.1, on the reverse strand, counting down.
TCGCACATCTGTCTTGTGAGCTCCGGCCTTTGGGATTGTCTTTAAACCCAAGAGCAGAGAAGGAAGGCTCAGAGGTGTCTAGTCTCTCCTGTACTTCTTGGCAGATTTTCTGCTGTCTCTGGACTGGCCCAGACGCGCTACTCTTTGAAATCATCCACGGCTTCCANATAAATGGCTTGACCGAAAAAGGTACGAAGAACAGTTGCATGTTAGGGACTTGGAATTTCTCTCCCAACTTTACTCTGCTTCACTCTGCTTTAGCGCAGATTCGCAGCTGGGGAAGCAAGTGAAGGCACTTGAAGGGCCAGTTAGCATCCTTGCCGGAAGCCGGGAGAATTGCAGGAGCAGCTTGAGGCGTCCAAGCACCAAGGCTGACCGGACATCACAACCGATAATAGTGGAGGAAAGCGTCCTGGGAAACTGCCTCAGGAAACTCCCCGCATCCGCACACCCAATCGCACATCCTCCAGCGGGTGGATCCCGCAACAGCAGTTTTCTCTTGCGGAGAGGGCGTTCCATCGGTTAGTACCACGCCCCGCCACCCGGCGCGAGCACGCAGCAGGTACTCCGGAGGTCATTCCGGGGCGGGGTCGCCAAGATCTCTCAGTTCTTGATTGGTGTCCTGTTGCTAAGCGACGGGTAGGAGGCGGGGCGGGCGGGAGGCGGGGCGTTCAGCCCTCGGGGTCGGCGCGCGCCTGCGGCTGCGCAGCCGTCATCCCTCCCTCCCTCCCTCTCCCGGCCGCGCCTCCAGTTCCGCGTTGGCCACGCCCACACGCGCGGGCCGAGCTGCGCACGCGCGGTGCGAGCGGCCACCTTCCCTCCGCGGGGCTCGCGGGGTGGCCGAGTGACCCGGTGGCACTGGCGCTGCCGCTGGAGCCGGCCGGGAGCCGGTAAGCCGAGCTGTCTCGAGGGAGGAGCAGCGCGGGTACTGCCGCGGCGCCCTCCGCGGCTGAGGAAAATGGTCTTCGAGTCGTTGGTCGTGGACGTGTTGAACCGGTTCTTGGGGGACTATGTGGTCAACCTGGATGAGTCTCAGCTCTCTCTGGGCATCTGGAAAGGTAACAGGGGTCGCCGTCTCGGTGTCGCGGGAGATGGCGGCGCGGCTTCTCGTGGCTTCAGTCCTTGGCCAGCCCGGCGCCGCCACCTGCAGCTGCCCGCCTCGCCCTTCAAGTTACGTAAAGCGGGGCGGCGGTTCCCGGGCGGCCGGCGCGAGCCCAAGCCTCCCGTCCCGGTGGGGCCAGGCGCCGGTGACCTCTGGCCACTGCCGGCGAGGGAGCCATCCCCGTCAGTTGCCCCCTGGACTGTAACGAAGGCCCCAGCGAGCTCACGGCGTGTCGCACGCCGCCTCGCACGTGAAGGCCAGGCGCTGTCCGCGAAGACGCCCTTCGTCCCTTCCCTACCTCACTTCACGGTGCTTTCTAGGCGGGTTCGGGTCACTGAACCCGGACTTGAGGGTTGCTTAGCTGGGGTAGGCTGATAACGGGGGCGGGGGAGGAGGGGAAGAAAAGGAAGCCCCCTTTCAGAATAAGGCAAGGAGTTGCTTCTGTGTTCGGGTCTCAGCCTAACCAGGGGGAAATGTGGGTGTTTGTGGGTCTGCGTAAAAGACTGAGTTTTTTAAAAAAAAAAACAAAAACGAAAAGAAAGTACAGGAAAACAGACGGTCAAAATCTAAATGGGTATTCAATAGCTCGGCTAACTTGAAGAAGACATGATGAACATTCACCTACGTTGCTTAGGTGGGAAGGGCTGCATCTACCACTTTACTGCAATGCTTTACCTTATCCACTGTTATCATTTTTAGTGCTTCCTTCTGTTTTGTATTACGCTCTTGTTTATTTTACGTAGCTACTAGTAATTTTTGAAATGAGTGTTCCAGGTCAAAATTAGGGCTAATTATTTATGTAAATAGTGCGCATTCTCGGATATGCTTTCTAGAAATACTCGTTTATCTTGAGCGTTGTCATTTTTGAAATAATGTAAGCAAGAAATTTAGTTTTATTAAACAAACAAACCTTCTAGCTAGTTACCCTCTGCCATGATAAAGTGGGCAAACATTGATCCATAAGTGCTAGCACAGCCTCTTTGAGACCGACCAGCTGCTTGCAGATTGCTTAATCTGCGCTGCTTCTCACATGCAAAGTGAGAAGAACAAAACTGGCCTCTGTACCTCAGAAAGAAGCCTTAAAAATACCTGAACTGGGGCTGGAGAGTTGGCTCAGTGTTTAAGAGTACTGGCTGCTTTTCCAGATGACTTGGGTTCAATTGCTAATGTCCATGTGACAGCTCACAACCATCTGTAGTTCCAGTCTCAGGGCTTCCGCTTTCTTCTTCTGGCTCTGCGGGGGCACTGCATGCAAGCGTATGGTGCACAAACATACATGCAGGTCAAACACTCACCCACATAAAATAAAAATAAAAGAAAAAAATTAAAAAGAACAAGGAAAAAAAACTACTTGAATTGTGGTTTGATTTGTAGTGAAATGTTTCCTCTATATTCAAGGTGCAGATTTGTGTAGAATACAATTTATCCAATTTAAGTATTTAAAGTTTACTTAGAGTAAAATTCACCTTTGTGTATAGGTTTTTTAAAAAATAAATGTTAAGAAGCATATATCCACCATCCCAATAATGATACAAAAATNTTCTATAAGCCTACAAAATTTCCTCTTCGATTTCTTTGTAATTGATCCCTCCTCAAGTGGCAACTACTGATGTTTCCATCTCTGTCTTGCTTATTCTAGAGTGTCATAAATGGAATCCTTTCTTTTTGAGATAAGATTTTACTGTGTATTCCTGGTTGGCCTGGAACTCACAGAGATCCTTTTTTACCTTTCTGAGGCCTGTGCCACCACACCTGGCTTCTGTGTAGCCTTTGAGCCAGGCTTCTTAAAAGAATGCAGTCCATGTACTGCATGCATCACCTTGTCCTGCCATTCCTGTGCTTATGAGTGGTATTTCACTTTATGGGTGTTATAAACATAGGTTTGCCATTTTTCGTAGTATTTCTTTTTTGGCACTTAAAAGCTGTATCAGATTTTAGTGTTAACATAAATTATATATTTGGCTGGGCATTGGTGGTGCAAGCCTTTAATCCCAGCACTCGGGAGGCAGAGGCAGATGGATCTCTGTGAGATCGAGGCCAGTCTGGTCTGCAGAGCGAGTTCCAGGACAGGCTCCAGAGCTACACAGAGAAACCTTGTCTTGAAAAACAAAAACAAAAACAAAAAAAAATTATTTCTTTGGGGTAAATGACTAACAGTGGGTTTGAGTAGTAAATAAATAAATAACTTTATGAGAAGTGCCTGGATATGATTTGGTTATGATCTGATTGTATCTCCAAAAGCTCTGTGTTTGAATCTGTGTTTGAAGCTTAGCCTATAGTTGGGTGATGATAAGAAGTGCAAGGGTCTTTTAGAAGTAGGCCTAGTGGGGAGGTTGTTATAGTGTCCCCTCAGTGGTTTTCAGTTTCCTTTTGTGAGTTTAATCTACTACAGTGTTTGTGTGGTGTGTGTGTGTGTGTGATCTTCACCATAGCTGCTATTATGCCATTTGAATTTTCACCATCCAAAACTGAGTCAAATATATTGCTTTCTCTGTAAAAATCAGTCTCAAGTATTTCATTATGGTAACCTTCCCTTGAGGAAATCCACCCCCTCAAACTCAACTATTGCACCTTGACAGTGGTTTCCGAAATGATTATATATTTTGTACGTTCACCAGTTTTGTATCAGAATTTAGTTGTTGTACATTATTCTCATGAGCATTTGATATTCTCATTTTGAAAAAAGTTTTTTTTGTGGGGGGGCAGGTATGTGCATGTGGTATGCATGTATATATGGGTGTTTGCATGTGTGAACACTTGGTCCCCAGTTGGTGGAACTGTTTGGGAAGGATTAGGAGGTGTGGTCTTGTTGGAGGAGGTGTGTTACTAGAACCTGACTTTGCAGTTTGAAAAGATTCCCCAGTGCCTCTGCCTGGTGGTTGTGGATAAAGATATGAGCACTTAGATGTTCCCTTGCTCTCCTATCATGGACTCTAACACTCTGAAACTGTAAGCCAAATTAAATGCTTTAAAAATTTTATTCATTTTATTTTATAAGCTTGTTCTGGGGAACCCTTATAATGCCTTTAGAGGCTGGAATTCTAGGTAGGCCTTGATGCCCACCCAGCATTTATGTAGGTTCTGGGGATCTGAACTATGGTCCTTAAGTTTGTGTAGCAAGCACTTTACTTGCTAAACCATCTTCCCTTCCCTAAAAATAGTATCTTAAAGAGATATTCCAGTAGGTATGTAGTATTAAAGCATCATGGCTTTAATTTACAATTCCTTTGTAATGGTGTTAAGTATATTTTCATGATTTTTGCTGTTTATTTTTGTCAGTGAAATGGCCAGATCTTTCTTTGTTTTAAATTGGATTGTTTGGTACTCTTTTCCTATTGGGATTTAATTTATGTATCAAAATTTTCCCTTTGTAATTCTACAATTCAATGAGTATTTTTTAATGTAACAGTTGTGCAGCCATCACCACTAATTCTAGAACATTTAGAGCCCCCCCTCCCACCTTCAGAACAAAACCCTCAAGCCCATTAGCAGATATTCCCCATTCTTTATTCATGAGTACTTCACCTCTGGCAGCCATTCGTTTTTCTGTCTTTGCTGATTCTGGACATTTAATTTAAATGTAGTCATATGATATTCATCTTTTTGTTTCTGGATTCCTCAACTTAAGATATTTTAGAAATCTTTATATTCAAGGATAGACTGAATAGTATTCTNTTTCACCGGTTGGACATTTAGATTGTTTCCAACTTTTTGGCTATTATAGATAATACTACTATGACCATTCATGTGAAAGTTTTTTAAAGGCATGTTTAAAATTCCCATTGCTAAGCTGGTGTGTTAGTGAATGCTTTTAATCCCAGCACTGAGGAGGCAGAGGTTCAAGTTCAAGGCCAGTCTGTTCTACAGATAGAGTTCTAGGACAGCCAAACCTAGACAGAGAGACCCTGTCTGGAAAAACAAACAAACAAATAAATAAATAAAATTCCCATTGGTAAATATGTATAAGTCGAGTTTCTAGGTCTTGTGGTGACCTAAGAAATCAGTTGTATTTTGATAAATGAAACTAAAAGCGTTAAAAAAATGTCTCCTGAGAATTTCAAAAGTAGCAACTCGAGTTAAACCCTGGCTTTAAAAAAAAGTTCATTGAAAATTNTGATAATGGAAATTAGATTGTGAATAAAAAATTTAAGATGATGGTGTGCTGGTTAGTTTTATGTCTACTTGACACAAGCTAGAGTTATTTGAAAGGAGGGAACCTCAATTGAGAAAGTTTCTCCATAAGATCCAGCTATATGGCAATTTTCTTCATTAGTGATTGATGAGGGAGGGCCCAGCCCATTGTGGGTGGTACTGCCCCTGGGCTGGTGGTCCTGGGTTCTATAAGAAAGTAGGCTGAGCAAGCCATGGGGAGCAAGGCAGTAAGCAGCATCTTCCATGGCCTCTGCATCAGCTCCTGCCTCCAGGTTCCTGCCCTGTGTGAGTTTCTGTCCTGACTTTCTTTGATGATAAACAGTGATATGGAAGAATAAACCAAAGCAAACAAATAAAAACAAAACAAAAATCCTTTTTTTCCTCAGCTTGCTTTTGGACACAGTGTTTCATCACAGCAATAGAAACCCTAACTAAGACAGATGGGCTTAATATTTCATGTTCTGATGTCAGAAGGGCCCATTAATGGTTATAAATACGGTTTCTGTGTAATCCAGCTAATTTCACTATTATCATGATGCTACTGATTAGTGTTGAGGCAGCACTAAGCATTGCTCTGATATTTGTTTCTGAAACAGTTCCTTGGAGGCCAGAACCTATTTTCTCACAGAAACATTGTAATTATAAAAAATGAGAAGTGTCCCAACATTTATTACAGAGTAGGAAAGGAGTGCCTTGATACTGGATCAACTATAGTAAGTAGACTGTGTTACGAGTAAGTATACTATTTGTATAAGGGGAAAAAGGTATTAGATCATACTTAGAGTGATTCTTGGCAGATTGTGATGTTGCTGTAGTTTTTATATACTCATTAACATTTCTTCACCCTTCCCATATGTCATTTAGTTAGGAATTGTTTTATTTCTTAGACTTGTCTTAGAGTCTTTGGAAATCTAGCATTTTGCTTATTTCTGTCAAGATCTAGGCTGTTAGAATCAGCCTAGATAATTTGATAGAGTACACAGTTTTGAATCCCCCCATAGCAATTATAATTGATTTGGAGTCAGACACTGTTTTTCTTTTTTCTTTCTTTCTTTTTTTAACAAATAGCTCTAAAGTCTATGATAAGAACTANATGCATTTAAACATTTGATTTAATTAAATTTTAATTTCTTTAGATTTATTAATTTTGTATATGAGTGTTTTGCCTGCACATATGTATGTGTACCATGTGCTTGCCTGATGCCCAGAGAAGTCAGAAGAGGATGACAGATTCCCTGGAATTAGACAGTTGTGAACCACTATGTGGTTCTGGGAACTGAACCTGGTTCCTCTGCAAGATCATCAGGTGGTCCTAACCTCTGAGCTAGGTCTCCAGCCCCCAACTACCTGCATTTTAAAAGGACACTGTGCAGTAAGAGTGACNTCTCTTTTAGAATTATAATACATAAGGAACCAACAAATAATTCTTAAGATCTAGGGGAAACTTCCAATTCTAATTCTTTAAATTTTATCATTACATATATGTTCTAAGATGTTTTCATAAAACTTTAAATTATAATTTAATACATATTAGTTAATTGTATAAAAGAATAGGTTTCACTGTGACATTTCTATACACTCATGCCTCTCTCTTTTTCTCACTTTTCTTGTGTATCCTCCCCTCTCCTTTGCAGAGCAAAGGTAGATCTAGTAAGGGAAAGGAAGGAAAACTCTGTGAGTGGGAGGTATTCTAGAGGAGGAGCACCTTCTGCCAGAGATTCTAGATTTTATCTGATGGTATTCTCAGTTTTGGGGTTGGCAGAAACTGGTGGTCCGTAAACTCACTCCAAAGGTTGTAACTGGTGCTGAAAGGATGTTAGGTCAGATACAGGTTAGCAATCAATGGCAATTAAGATAATTTAGCTGCTGATCTGCAAAATTCAGCTGTCTATAATTCAGAGTTGGAATCCCTCAGCTTCCCTTGCAAAATCTTGAATTTAATCCTGGTGTGACCTTTTTGAGGCACTCATTCAGGTTTACAGTTCTGCTGTTGGCCACACATCATATCTGAGGCTCTTGTGCATGTGAAGGCTGTTTCCAGCAACTGGAAAGCCCATTCCTAGGATTTGGTAAAGATTAATTACACTGAGGAGGCAGGAATACAGTTTTCAGGGCAGGGAAATGCTCTTAATGGAACAGGCCCCTAGGGTCATATTAACATTATTAGGAATTATGACCTGAATCTGACTTTTTTTAATCCATTTTTTCTGATACAGCATTTATGAGGACATATTATAGGAGTATTATACCTAAAGTTATTTTAGACTTTAGTATGACCTAAAGAAAACAGGCAGTTTAGGCAATCAAAAACTCATACTCCTTTTAATAGGCTGCATGTTTTTTTCAATGTGTGTATTGCTATTTGCATATTATNAAATATTTGATGTTTTAAGTATTTGAAATAAGTTATTATTGTTTTAATTGTAATATTTTGGTCAATTTCATTTCATAACCAACCTCATGTGGTTCTAACTTAGATTTTTTTATTGTTCAAATTATTATAATTACTATTTATGACTAATAATTTCATCTGTCATATTATTTTGGTGTTTTATCAGATTCCAGTTTGGGGAAATAACTGTATAATTAAATTGTGGAAGAAATCAGATACTAATACAATGTCATTTTAGTTTTTTTTCCCAATAAAATTGACCTTTCTCCATATACCAAATATTATAGCAACAGGGGTAGAAACAAAAGGCTAGACTTTTGGGAAATCAGGATTACACAACTTTTTTTGAGCATAATGAAATCATATTTCTTATTTTACTGATAGGGAAATGGGACTACATTAGAAATTGTTTTGTATAATATCCACGTATTTCTCATTGTTAACATATGAATAATTAGTATTTTTTCACCCTGGCTAATTGTACCATGCCCACAAGCCTCACAAAGTTGGGATACATGGGCTCGTAAAGTCTAGTCTCTTGGTTCCTTAGTCCTTGGTTAAAAGTTCCTTAGTTTTGAAAAACAGTTTCTCTGTTCTATTTTTGAACAGTGATCCTTTTAAAAGTATATCTTTGTTATGACTTTTAGCAAATTTAGCTTGTTAAGAAATTTTTAGATCAGTATTGATGCATCCAGAGAAGTTTGTTTGGGCTCTAGTGTCTGACCGGTTTTGATCCATGAATGCTGTTGTCATTGGAGACTGTTTGTGGAAAAGGGATCAACTGAAAATCCTAATAAGAGTTAATATAGTTAGTAGGAGCTCTGGATAGGATACATTCTTCCCAGAGCCTTTAATTTATTGTGTTGTAACATTTTAATAGTGAAAACAATAGCATAATTCAGTTGTTATGTGCAGTTAATATTCTTCCCTTTTTCTTAGTAGGAAGAAATTATATTGTTTTTGGCTGTAGTAGTTTGGATTTAGAGGTACCCCCCCATATAATTCCTTTTGAAAGATTTAAAATCAATCTCTGTCAATCTGAAAATTGGATTTAAAACTCAAATTACACTGAACATGACAGAATCCTTTTTGTGGTAGCACTGAATAATTGGGATCTCTTTAAACACAAAGATTTTATTCAAGCAAAGTAGGACTGGGTAAGACATCTGTCATAACAAAAATATGATTAATGAGAGTAATGATAGGATAAAGTTTAACTTGTAGTTTAACTGAAACCAAGAGTATTCTACCTATAATTTAGGAAAACAGATCCAAGTACCTCATTTAAAAAAATCTAAATATAAAAGGTTTTAAGAGATATGTTATAAAATAGTGAGGGTATAAATATTGTCAGAGGGATTTTGAGCTTAGTTACATGAGTGTGAGGTACTTGATTGTCAACATAGTGAAGATGAGCATCGCCCAGCTCTTTTGAAATTTGTGTGGATGTCTGCTCAGGAGTGGGCACAACCTTGAGGTGAGAAATATAAATCTAAGGGTTTTCTGCCAAAGTTTTCTCCAACAGGAGGTTGTTGGAAATACTAATAGGTTTCTTCAATCCAGGCTGGAATTTCTGATGCAGTATCTTTTTCAGTTAATGAAATTGTATGATTAGCTCCCATTTGTTTACTTCTTGGTCTCTGTAGCTTACTGTGGGTAGACTTTGTAACCAAAGCTGGTTTTTTAGAATCATTTTTAAAAGTCTCTTATAATAGTATGCAGTGTTTTTCCCTTAGCGGAGATGACTTTCTCAGTTCCTTGCTGGTATGGGTCTGACAGCTGTGGCTCACACCTTTAATCCCAGCACTTGGAAGGCAGAGGCAGGTGGATCTCTGTGAGTTCAAGGCCATCCTTGTCTACAGAACCAGTTCCAGGACAATCAGGGTGGTTACACAGAGAAACTTCTCGACAAAAACAAAAAGTATATGTAGCAATCTCCCCACACCCCCATCGATTGTTACTGGGCCAGGATCTCTCGTTGAGCTTGGAGATTGCTGATTCTGGCTAGCACTGTGGATCCTCTGTCTCTGTCTCCTAAGTGCTGGGATTCCAGGTGACTGTTAAGCCTTGTAGTGGGTAGCTGTTCCAGCTTTGACCTCAAAACACTGCCCCTAGTGTGGCAACAAGTGACTGCCACACTTGCCTATGACCTGCCCCTGGGGCGTAGCTGAGATGACGGGACCCCTTAAGACCCTAGATGCCTACATGCTTGCTCTCTTGGTTCCTCGTGGTCCTGGAGGCTGGATTGCAGACCAAGTCAAAGAGTTCTCCAGAGAACTATGCTGGACTGTACCTCATCTCTCCTGGATCCTTTAGTCGACCCTTTATTGGCCGTAAGTTACCCCTGAAATGAATTGCATTTAATTATCAGATAAACTATGTGGAATTGCCTTGCTNATTGCTCAATAAAGCCTGCCCGACTTTTTCATGGGTTCTAGGGAACCAAACCACAGTCCTCATACTTGTACAGCAAGCACTTTCGCCACGGAGCCATCTCCCCAGCCCCTTTGCCTAGTTTCAGAGGTTGCCTAGTAATTATTTTATGAGATAAACATATTTTACAAGTGGGATAGATCTTAGACTTAGAAGAACTAGTAAGTTCTTCTTAAGAGTAAGAATAGCTTCTGTTAAGGAACCTGAAATCTTTATTTTAACAATTATAGTAATTTTTAAGTGCCATTTTTGCCACCAGTGCAGACGATTGAAGACTATAAGTGTTAGTTTTCTCGGCGCTCTTANCCCTAGAGGAAATCACGAACATGGCAACCACGAAGAGACTTTATCGAGGGAGAGGGAGAGAGACAGAAAAGACGTGCTCAGGCCTGTAAGAAGCACGTAGAAAGAGAGGGCGGGGTAAGCGGGACCTGCCTTTTAAGGACTGGCCTGCGCATGTGCACTTGGGTCTGCGTATGCCACACATGCACAGATTACGTGGTTGCACTACGCGACCACGTAGTGCACAGGTTTACTTGGGGGGGGCGAGGGAGGGGCGTGACTATCATTCCAGACTCTTGGTCTTTATAAAAGATGGTGGACTAGAGGGTATGAGGGCGTCATGTCTCTTGAAAACTGCTTCCAGCTGACTTGGTGGGTGTCGATTGACTCTTGGGGAGGTATAAGGGGGCTTCTGAGGTAGTCAGGATGTCCTCATGTGGTGGATTGTTGTCTGCTGCTTTGGGGTTGTCCATCTTTCTCGGCTTGGGACTCTGGCTGCTTGTATCTGAAAGAGTGCTGGTGAGACAGAGAAAAGCTTAGAAAAAGAGTTTTTACCCTTGGGGGGGTCCCAGGGTGAGGGAGGGTCCCAGGGTGAGGGAGGGGGTCCCAGGACCAGTAAAGTTTTGGGATATACTTATTCTGAAGCAGATCCATTTTGTCCAGATGAATGCAAGCTGGTTTCTGGAGCTTAAATAAATTTTTAAACGTATTAAGAAGCAGCCCAGACCCTTTTTGGTCTGTGGTATAAATACCTTTGGACTGTTAACTTTTCCTTACTGCCTGGATGTATACTTGATGGCTCTCATCCTTCAGCTCTATGGTGGGCTCTGTAACAATTAACTGAGTAGTTAATTAGGAGAGGAAACCAGGAAGGAAAAGCTTGTTGGGTTGGTACCTCATTCTTCTGGAATTGGTCCTCTGGAACTTGAGAGAGCAGGGCCCTCTCTGTGTCACTGTCTATGAGGAGGAGAAGAGGCCCTACTGACAGGTCTGGAGTAAGGCACATNGGTGGAGCAAATGAAATAAAGCTCCTATCTTGGCTAGAAAACCTCTTCCCATTAGGGGCAAAGGGCAGGTTGGCACAACTGAAATGTGTGGATGAGAGAGATACCCCTGAAAATACAGTCAAGTGGTGGGGTCTGGTGAGGTAGTTAAGGCTGTCTCCCTATCCCGACAATAAGGAAATGAAAAGGAGAGGTAGACCCCCAAGACTCCTTCGGGACTGAGTAAGTGGTCTAGTATCCAAAGGGAAGGAGATGGATTGGCCCATGTTGTAATAATCGCTATCTCAGGCTCCCTATGAGCCCACGGCCAAACTTAGGAAGTTCTGATCTGATGCTCCCATGCCACCAGGTGCAGGGGGGCAGCCAGCTCACCAGAGTTCCTCTTGGCGGCACTTTGGACCCATGTTGGGCAGGGCAGGCATAAAGCTCAGTGGCCTTCTCTGCCACTTATAACAGGGACCTGGAAGCCTTTATGCAGTCGTCAGTCGGATGGCATGTGCCAGCATTTGACAGTTTTGTTTATAGGCTTTTATCATCTCTCCCATGGTACCTTGAATGCCACAACTGAGACTCTGCCTGTGGATGTGGGATGGGCACTCTCTCCAGATGTTTATGTTAGCCCTGATGCCAGGAAGTTCTGGGAGACATGGGATGGATTTTATTATGTATAGTTTACTAGTTTAAGGACAGCCTCAGGAAGACTCAACAGGAGGCAGTTTGTAAACTGATCTCTGGCTATAGGGCCATCTAGGTGTTATAATCCTAATGTGGGTCCTGATTGGAAACTGCCTCAGCCCTGGGTGGGTGGGCAGCATTGGTTTGAAGAAAACTATTTGCATGCGCCCTAGCCTGCTTCCAGACCTCTCTGTGCTTTTTAGAGCAGCTCGAGAAAGAGTAACAGGAAGAGTGAAAGTGGGATCCAGAGTTGGGCAGTTGGAATGGCCTGCCAGATACTGGAAGAGCTGAGTGGAAGTCAGATAGGCGGAAGTTCTTTGGAGTCAGAGATTTCCCCAGGGTTAGCTTACATGTGGGCAGAAGAGAAAGACTCAGAAAGGGATGGTTTAGTGCTTAGGTAGAAAGCTTGGAAATAAGGTAACTCTTTTTATTTGCCCGTTCACTGTAGAAGTTAGGTAATTTCCGTGAAATATTGGGGTCCAAGCAGCCATTAAGCGGCCATATTTCTCAGAGGAAGGGTGGGAGGAAGAAGCCTTATATCCTATGATTGCAGCTGAGAGAGAAAAATAAAATAAAATGCAATAACCCAAGGCCAAGTTCCCGGACGCAAGGCCAAGGTCTATGAAATAAAAGAAAAGAACGCAATGACCCAGGCTAAGGTCCCAGACACAAGGCTAAGGTATATAAAATAAAAGAAAAGAACGCAATGACCCAGGCCAAGGTCCTGGACGCAAGGCCAAGGTATATAAAATAAAAGAAAAGAACACAATGACCCAAGGTCACAGTTCCCAGACGCAAGGCCAAGGTATATGAAATAAAAGAAATGCAACGACCCCAGGTCAAAGTTCCGGGCATCCCCAGGACTGAAAATGGGTCTATAAATGGGCACAGGCCAAGTGGGGATGGGGGCCCAGGCTGGCACAGGTGGAGACTCCCTCGGGAGTCCTACAGCATTTACTGCCTCATCAGGCCAGTGAAATGTATAGGCCGTACACAGCCGGAGGACACAGTGGGTCCGGCAACAGGAAGTATATCCCTAAGTGCAGGCGTGGGAAATGAATAGAAACCTGAGCCAGCATTAGGGATTGGCCGTAGCCAATGAAGGTGTGGCTGGGGGTGCCCCCAGCCTCAGAGACACCAGTGGGGCGCCGGACGATTAACAGTTGTCCCCACGGGTCCAAGAGGCTGTTTACGCTGGCTGGAAAGAATTAACTCACTGATCAGAGGGCTGGTGTTGAGTGAAGTCCGGCGGCCAGGCAAATGGAAGACGGGCTGTTGTGGTCGGGGCAGAACCTCAGCACAGGTTCTCAGTCGCAAAACGGTGTGAGGGCCTGTTTGGCACGGCACCAAAATGTTAGTTTTCTTGGNGCTCTTACCCCTAGAGGAAGTCATGAACACGGCAGCCATGAAGAAACAACTTTATCGAGGGAGAGAGAGAGACAGAAAAGACGTGCTCAGGCCTGTAAGAAGCACGTAGAAAGAGAGGGCAGGGTAAGNGGGACTTGCCTTTTAAGGACTGGCCTGCGCATGTGCACTTGGGTCTGCGTATGCCACGCATGCACAGGTTACGTGGTTGCACTACGAGACCACATAGCGCANGGGTTTACTTGGGGGTAGGCGAGGGAGGGGCGTGACTATCAATAAGTACCATGAAAATTTTGTTCAATAGGCCAGATTTTGCAAATAGTTTTAAAGCATTTGTCCTTGAGATGAGTTCCATGATTATGTAATTTAGCAGGTATGCCCCTTTTTCCTAATAGATTTTTTTTCCCATGCCAAGGCAAGGAAAAGACTCACAAGGGAAGNTGTTAACCCAGTAGGAGAGGATATAGGTTTAGTCTTAAAATTCATTTGTATTTGTTGGAGTAGTGTTTCCAGCCATTTTTTTTCCAGAGCTGAGGACCGATCCCAGGGCCTTGTGCTTGCTAGGCAAGTACTCTACCACTGAGCTAAATCCCCAACNCTGTTTCCAGCCATTCTTACTCCTTGCTGGTTGACTTTGGTTGTTGAATTCTGTATAATTGTTACAGAAGGGAGACTCTGTCATTAGGATGAAACTCAAGAGATTTTTGACAAAATTGAGTTAATGAAATTGTAACCATTAAATTGAAGAATGGAATTCATGTCCATGGAACAATCACAAGTGCAGAGGTCAGCATGAACATACAACTTAAAAATAGGAAAACAGGGTAGGAAGAGATGGCTCAGCTGTTTAAGAGCACTGACTGCTCTTCCAGAAGATTTAGGTTCAATTCCCAGTACCAACATGGAATTCACAACTGTCTATAACTCTAGTTCCAGGGAATCTGACACCTTTACACAGATACATATACAGGCAAAACACCAGTGTACATAAAATAAAGGTAAATCATTTTTAAAAGGATATAANAACACCCCAAAGAACAGAATTTACACAGAGACATTAAATATTTGAGGAAATAACATTTGTTATTTTATTTTGCAAGACAGTTTATTTCTGGATACACTCCTCATGGATATTGAATCTGAGGTGAAACCTAAGAAAAGGGAACTCCCATAGGAAAAGTAGAGCTAGAGAAGGTGTGGCCATGCTGAAGAAGAGAGACTCTTCCTATCAGGCAGTAGTGTCTCAAGATGACTGTTATAAAGTGGTTAGCAATTTGGGATATTTTTAGTACAGATTTTGTTCAGATTTTTTGTCAGGTTTTTGTTGTATTATTTGTTTATTTTGAGATAGGCTTGGCTGGCCTGGATTTTGCAGTGTAGACCAGACTGTCATTGGGTATTTTGTCAGTTTTTAANGAAAGTAAATGTGAGGATAGAATTGTCTACTGCCTTTTTCAAATTAAAATTTGGTGTTTCCTGTGATTTTGTGAGTTTACAGGGTACTGGGTTGTTCCGTTCTTAGATGGCCAAGCACTGCAGTTTTCTATGACTGTTTGGAAAATATATAGACTTCCTTTTTTCACATTGGACATGCATTTTCTTTTCTTTGTGTTGTGCAGGTCCCCTNGCAGGTAAATGATTTCTTTTGGTATTTGTTTTATAGACTTAATTTTTACTCCATGCACTTTAGGAACATGTATTGAGCTTTAGGGATGTGGTAAGGGATGTATGTGGTAAGACTGTTGTGTTCTAAATCAGAAGTCAACTAAATCAGTGCTCAGCNGTAGAGTACTTGTGTACCACATGTGAGACCATAGGCTCAATTCCCAATACTGGGGGAAATATCATTTGATTTTGTTTCATTGTTAAAAAATTATTTGTATTTTTATGTCATGGCATTTGGATAAAACGCAATCACTGGGTTTTAAATGGCCGGTTTATAACAGTATAAAGCATAAAGACCGTATTTTCTAAGCAAATTGTTTTGCAAATGTAAAACCATAGTGTTCTAAGAAGTTAGGCTTTTGTTTTATTAGCATTATATTTAGCTTTAACTTAAAGGAATTTTAAGAATTTTTGAATTATAGTAAACTTAATCATACCCATGCCATCTTTAAGTTTTAACTTTCATAAACCTTCAGATAACGTATTTCTAGCTTTCTAGTTTTGCCCTCACCTTTCTGTTTACTTTTTTCCTTAAGTTTTTATGTATTTATTATTATTNTGTGTTTAAGTGTAGTTATGTGCATACCAAGGATATGCATTTANAGGTCAGAGGACAACTTTTAGGAGTTAATTCTCGCCTTCCTGAGGGTCAAATTCAGGTCAAGTACTTTTCCCTGCTGAGTCATTTCATCAGACTTTTTTGTTTTTGAGGCAAAGTCTCATGTAGCCTAGGTTAACCTCCAATTCCTAGATGGGTAAGATTGATCTTGAACTCCTGATCCTCAAGTCTCAGTTTCCCAAGTGCTAGGACTATAGGTATACTAGGGTTTACAGGCCTAGCTTCCTTTTCCTTTTTGGAAGAATCATTTACTTTAGTATAAAGACTCTTTTTATCGTACAAAGTCCTTTCTCATCTAAAAGCATTTCCTTTTTCTTTTACCTCCTTTACCAGAAACATTCCATATCTATAACTTTTTCTATCTTTTTTTTGGTCCTTATTGGTTCCTTTTTATTTTGTTTTTTTTCTTTATGTGAAAAATTTTGAATTTAGATTTTTTTTAAAACAAAATAACTAATAAAACCTCAAGAAGCTACATCTGAAAATAGGCATAACATATTAGTCCTGGTAATATTTTTATTTATCTAAAAAATAGAATTAACTAATTGTTAAATTTGTTAAAGTCCTATTGTAACAGATACTTAGAAAATACCTTTTCTAAAAGGCATCGACTTCTTACTTGGACCTACAAGGCAANCAAAAGCAGTATCAATGCCTGAATCCTGTGGTTTTACTCCAGATCTCTTTAGTTTTAGATCGGGTTCCCACTTCACTCTTTGTGGGCTTCTCTTAAGGAGGGTGTTCGTTCATCCAGTCTATTTCATCTCCTTTCAATGTAACATGGACAGAAAAATCATCTGGGACTTGCCCATAATATTTCTGTTATATTGTGAACTAGAAGGATTTTTTTTTTTTTACTAAGATTACACCAGTACTTACTTATAAGCCAATTTGAATCAAATTCTTGGGGGTGAGTGGGGCTTTATTATGTAAATATATCACACAGCATTTTTCAGAAGATTACTATATAGGAACATGTACTGGTAAACCAACATGGTATAACCTTTATGTTAAAACCATAAAACATAAAATCATAAAACAAAGAAAAATAATTTTAAAAGGAGTGTCTAAATGTGTAATTAAATGAAATAAAGACCTCTGCTACCTCAATTTCTGTTCCTCTTGCTGTGATAAAATACTGAAAAAAAAAGCAACTTAAAGGAGAAAGGGCTTATTTGGCTCAGACTTCCAGGTTATAGTCTGTCATACTAGGGAAATCACAATGGCAGGATCTTGAGGGAGCTGGTCACATTGCATAGTCAGGAGAGCACTGCTTAATGTGAGCTAATCCTCAGTTTACTTCTCCATTTTATACAGATCAGGCCCTCTGTTGAGGGAGTGGTCCCACCAATAATGAATGAAGGTGGGCTCTTCCCACAGTAGTTAATGTAATTGAGACAGCCCCCATAGGCATGCCCAGTTTTGTCAAGTTGATAATGTTATGCCCAGTTTTGTCAAGTTGATAATGTTAAGCTTCACAGCTGCTTAATTTGGTCAGACTAAAAACTCTTGTTGGGGTTCTCTGTCTTAAAGTAAAAACTTTTATATTATAATCTTAAGAATACCAAATAATCCAAAGAAACGGGCAACTAAACCAAGCAGACACAACAACACTTAATTACATTAAATCAGAGTGCACTCTTAGAAACTGTAAATTTTGAAGACAAGAAGCCTAGCCTAATCATTGATAAAGCTTAAGGAGCCAAAAGGTCAGAAGGTGAAGGTAGGTATGCAGAAGTAAGGTAGTATCTTTTCCTGCTTTAAGAACTAAACAATAGAGAGGGAAGCATGCTTATAAATAGAAATTTTTAATGAAAGAAATCCTGTTTTGTATGTCAGTAGGATGATAGAAAATTTATTTAGTAAAACACAGAGGTCCTGATACAACTCAGAAACCTTACAAAGTCTTTAACTCAAGTTTTTGTCCAGGGAGTATACACAGTACAGGACCACTTCCCTGTAGGTTGTATCTTTAAAAAGCCCTTGATCTTTTCCTTGGACAAAGAATTTTGTTTCGCTTCAGAATCACTAGAGAAGAGAATAGAAGAACAGAATAAAGAAAGTAGAGTAGGCAAGGTTGCTGTAGGGCAAATACTTGTCAGTAGGAATTGAGAACAGATTCCTCAGAATTCGTCTTTAGTTCTGACAAAACCTTAGACATTTTAATTCCCTGTTTCTTAGCATGTTTTTAATACACTATCCAAAGTAAACTGGCAATGTTATTGCTTCTTCCTAGTTGTTCTTAAATTCCATTTCATAGTGACTGCTCATTTAGCATCTTTAGTTCTTTTGCATAGAATTTTTAGTTTAGTTTGAAAAGAAACAAGCCAACCAAAAACAAAACAAAAATTAAGTTTGGGCATATCAGACATTCCTCATGTTTTCCAAATAACTTGCAGGTTAATTACCATAATTATAAAATATAAAGCCAGCTAAAGTACCAGATGGTNTGTGCTTGTTACTGTTTCTCCTACCCACCCAGTAAGTACTTTTTCCTCTGAATTTCTGCTTTCCATTTTGGTGTCTTTTTATTTATTTATTTTCTTATTTTTCTTTTCAGAAACTGTAACCTATGCTAGCTGGAGAGATTTGTGTTTTGGGTCAGATTTATGTGCCACTTACCTCTCTGAAGAAGTTTTCTCTCATTCCATGTGTGGTTTATTCTGCACATTTATGGGAATATATTTGGCTGACGCAGCAAAGTTTCATACAAACTATGAGTGGAGTCTGTTGTCTTGGACTTTCTATGAGTTAACTGTGCATCCTACGGAGTTCCCCTGATACCAATAAAATGATCCATGGGAGATAGTTATTGACAGCCTCTATAGTTAACCCAATTAAGAGTGTAAGAGTCGTTTAATAATGGCCAGATCAAGAATAGGCTCACACCTTCAAAATGTCTCTTGGTGCCAAATCTCAGGGCACGGTATTTTTAAAGACAACCCCACAATTAATATCAGTGCTTGAGGGGGCTTACATCAGTGAAGGTTTGGGGTAGTCCAGTAGCATCTGTTTTCTTGCAGAGCTTAGTAGTATTTTTCAGGTACTACACTACAATTAATTTTGATTTACAATTCCTCCTTGTTATTTTTAGCTTTATGTTTTAGCTTACACAAGCATTAATTATTTTGGTTAAAACACCTGGACCAGGCTGGGCGGTGGTGGCGCACACCCTTAATCCCAGCACTCAGGAGGCAGAGGCAGGTGGATCTCTGTGAGTTCGAGGCCAGCCTGGGCTACTGAGTGAGTTCCAGGAAAGGCGCCAAAGCTACAGAGAGAAACCCTGTCTCAAAAAAAGGAAAAAAGAAAAAGAAAAAGAAAAAGAAAAGAAAAACACCTGGACCATGGTGAGGGTCACGGAATTCCCCAAAATATTGCCAAGGTGGAATAATTCCCTTAATTGAAAGGGAAATAAGTTTGTTTTTAGCCAAGTACAAATGACCATGTCCTAGGAACACAGATTTTAGTTGCCTGGAATAACATATTCCAGCAGAGACATTACTACTACATGGGCTTTTACAACTCACACAGCAAAAGTCATAGATAAGACATTTTCCATTAGTGGGGACATCAGGTAGGCAGATTATAGCAAATGGCTTTTAAGAGGATTAAAAATAGCTAGTTGTTTGGCTCTGAATCTCTAACGGTCTCTCTTCAATACTGAACTCTGGTCAGTCTGTCAACTTTGCAGACTCTTTAACACAGGTTAAAGAGTCTACAAAGTTGAATCTCTTTCCTTTCCCTCCCTCCCTCCCTCCCTTCCTTCCTTCCTTCCTTCCTTCCTTCCTTCCTTCCTTCCTTCCTTCCTTCCTTCCTTCCTTCCTTCCTTTTGTTCCTTTCTTTTCTCTCCCTCCAGCTCTCTCTCTTCCTCTCTTTTTTCCTCTCCATTTTTTTATTTTTTATTTTTCTGGAAATTAGTTCAGAGCCAGTTTGAGATTACTTACAGGAGCATGGTGACTCAAAAGTAGCTATATTATATAAAAATCTCAACCTGGCATGGGTGAAACCCTCATGAAAGCCTCATCAGTGGAATCCTACCCTCAATTGCCCTTTTCTCTANATATCCTAGGATTCTGTCTCATAAGACTTTGTACAGGTGGGGGTCACAAGGGAGTAGTGGCTGAAATCCCAGGGGAAGGTCTGGTGGCCTTCCACCTCTCCTTCTAGTAGGTTCTCTTAGCTGCCTCCTGATCATCATCCTAGCTGTCAGTGTATTGTTTGCTGATTTGTTGCCATGACTCTAAGCCAAGGTACTCTGTAGGTTACTACAGTACTCTGCTCCTTGGTCATGGTGGTGATCTTTATAAAACACTGTTCTTTCTGGCACAGAACTTTGTATCTTCTTGGAGAACTGGCCCCTTTGCCATTTGTAATGTCACTGAAACTGTAGAGATGCTCTGGATTTGTCGTCATTGTATCTCTCTCGCTAACCCTTTACTTTAAGTCTGTTTGTGTCTTTATAATTGAAGGGAGTTTCTTGGTGAATGAATTAAATTTGGTTTTTTTTTTATTCACTTTGGCATTTTTTTGTTCCCAACAAGTTACATATAAAGTTACTATTGATGTAGTTGGATTAGTGGGTGTATACCTATATTGTATGATATGTATTTGATGTTTGTCTCTGGTTCCTATTGCAGAGTTCCTATCATGAAATTTCCAATGACAGGATTTATTTTTCTTATTCATAATGAGTCCTGTAGACGAATTGCTGAACGGTCTTAATTAAATAAGAAACACCGAGCCAGATACAGGGTGAAAACCTGAGAGATCAGGGAAATAGGAAAAGCCACAAGCTAACCTCTTCTCACCAACATCTCAGTCTCCAAAAAAGCTCTTTCCTGTATACCCACATCTATATTCCTTTCTGTTCTGCTCATTTCCTCCCTCTACCCAGCTACATCACCTCTTCTTGCCCAGCTCTGTCACTTCTGTACAGACCTCCAGACCTCTATGGTTAGTGGGATTAAAGACATGGTGTGTCACCATTCCTGGCTCTATTCCCCAGTATGGCCTTGAACTCATAGAGATCTAGACGGATCCCTGCCTCCCAAGTGATAGGACTAAAGGCGTGCTACCATTGCCTGACTTCTATGTTTACTTATAGTGGCTGGCTTTTCCTTTGATCCTCAGATAAATTTTATTGGGGAACACAGTATATTGGAGGACACAATACATCACTACAGAGTCCTTTTGATAGTTTTTAATTTATGCTATTGAGGTGACAGGGAAGAATCCCTAGATAGGTCCCAGGATGGACCAATCACCAGAAAGACTATGTGGTTAGAATATTAGAAAATTAGAACCTCCAGTCCCACTTATCAGCCTCTAGGAAAGGTATGGTCTTGNTATTCTAACTGTAAAAACTCTTAGGNCAACTTGATGCGTGAAAGAGGTGAAGTTGGTACACTTGTGGCATATCCAGAGAGGATATAGGAGCACTGTGACCAAAGCAACACCAAAAACCAGCTGGGCAAACTGCAAACCCCAAACTCTGCATCTCCAAGTCTGATGTCAAAGTGCTCTTCAGATCTCCAACTCTTTTTCAGCTTTGTTGATTGCAACACACTTTTCTCTTTGGGGCTGATTCCACTGCCTGTTAGCAGCTTTCCTCAGCANGTATCCTAGGAGTCAGGCATTCCCAGCATCTTGGGGTCTCCAAGACAATCCAGGCTTCACCTTCACAGCTTCACACAATGGCTTCTCTGGGCCTCTATCCAGGGATACATCTGACACATGCCTGGCTTCAGCGGCTTTCCTTACTCATAGAGGGAGATTCTACAACCTCTTTCTTGTATCCTTGACTCTAAAGCCAGAACCATGTGGCTGAAGCTGCCAAGTTCTGCTGCTTGATGCTGGGCCATCATAATATATACATTGCTGTCAGTACCACTGTCTTTTATGCTCCTATTAGGATGGCCCTAGGCCCTAGGCCCATGGTGCTTAGGATGGCCCATTAAGCCCCACTTAAAGTGTCCCGTTGTTTCTAGTTCAGAGTCCCAACATGTTTCATATTTATTCCTCCAAACAAAAGCGTAGTCAGGCCTATCTCACACAATACCNCAGTCCCTGGTACCAACTTCTGTCTTAGTCACTGTTCTATTGCTGTGAAGAGACACCATGACCATGGCAACTCTTATAAAGGAAAACATTTAATTGGGGTTGGCTTTTACAGTTGCAGAGGTTTAGTCCTTAACAATCTTACATATGTATACCTCAGTGTCACTAAATTCACAATGTGTTACAGCATTCAAAACCATCTACCTGTAGAACAAGTCAAACACTATCCATTAAGAGTAATAACTCATAGTCTGCTATCTATTTGCCCTATTTTTCACTGGTTTCTTTCATTAAACAATGTGTCCTTACAGTTTATCTATGTTGTAGCATGAATTCAAATAATTTTTTAAATATGAATAATAATCCTCCCTCCCTCTCTCCCTCCCTCCCTCCCTCTCTCCCCCTCTCTCTCTGTATGTATATATAAGTGTGATATGCTTTTTTCTCCATCTGTTGATGAATAGATGAGTTGCTCTGTCTTTTGGAATAATGCTGCTATGAATGTGACTATTTCTCTTTTCATCCATACTTTCAGATACATTGGTTACTTGCCTAGATGTACAATTGCTGAATCATATTCCCACTTGTCTTTGTGTTTTGATTATCTGCTTAGAATTTTTTTCCTATGATTTTGCTTTTTAGCTTAATGTGTGTCCTTAAGAATTAGAGACAGTTTTTAACAGTATATTACTGGGCACTGCTTATCCATTTACTAGACTCCATTCTGCCAATTTATGTCTGTTGCACAGTGCTTGAACCCAGGGAGTTGTGCATGTTGAGCAAGAGCTCTACCACTAAGCTCTATCCCAGCCTTTACTATTTTGAGGCTGGGTCTCACTATGTATCTCACAATGGTCTTGTACTTGCTGTGTTTTGGTACCTCAGCTTCTGGCCTCCAAAGTGCTAGATTTACAGATGTTTGCTCTCTGCTAACCTGTTTGTGTTTAATTAAAGTGATAGGGAGTAAGTCTGTGTTTTCATTTTACTATTACGTTCTGTATGTNATAGCATTGTGTAAGTTCATGTTGTGTATATGTGTGTACAGTGCATGCGTGCATGCATGAGTGTGTGTGTGTGCGTGCGTGTGTGTGTGTGTGTGCTGTCTCTTATACACATCTAGATGTGTATAAGAGACAGGTGTGTGTGTGTGTGTGAGCTCAGAGGACAGAAGAGGACATCAGGCATCCTTCCCTATTGATTTCTGCCATTTTCTCTTGTATTTCATGGTGTCTGGAGTGTTTTTCATCTAGGCTGGTGGTGGGCAAGATATTCTCCTGTCGGACCTTCTTAGACTGTACAGAAGAATGAACATGGGCTAGTAAAAATAAATTCTATTTTCTGTTATAACAATTATTTTTCTCTGGTGTTGTATTTAAAATGAAGCATATTTAAAAATGAAATACAGTTGAATATATTGTTTTCTTTCTTTTTTAAGGAGCTGTGGTCCTCAAGAATCTTGAAATTAAAGAAAATGCATTGGTAGGTCTTGCCTATGAAAATTTATATGAGTGTATTTAGTTAATACACTCATTCCTAATTTAACATGCCATCTTAAATTACTTACCTATGAGAAAGTTATTTTCATAAAATATGATCGTTGCAAAGTAGATCTAAATTCTTAAAGGTAGAAACTGACATTGTAGTTTTTTCTTATTTAAAATATTTGTGTTTTATTTATTCCATGTAGCATTACTGNGTAGTGTTTAACTTTTCTTCTAGTTTATTTAGCATCATTTTAGTGTATTAAATTTCATGACATGAATTATATTCACAATCTTTTGCAACTCTTACAGCATCTATTTCCACAACTATTCCACATTGCCAAGAGAAACTCTAAACATACTTGACAGTAACTTTCTTTCTCACTTTCCACTGGCCTAGGGAATTTTTCTTCATTTTACACTGACACTGTACTCACTAAATAATTTTCTAAACCTGGTTGTCCATCCCCATAAATCTACTTCATCCAAATGGTACCATGTCATATTTGCATGTTGCTTCTATATTGTTTCCCTTGGTGTAATGTTTTCTTGGGTCCTCTATGTCATAGCACGTACCATGCTGTTTTGTTCTTTTTAGGACTGAATATTCTCTCTGTACCACATTTTTCTCTTTCCACTCAGCCTTTGTTTCCCCCTAGCTTTCGATGAGACTTAGGTTGTTTCTGCCTTTGGGGTCTTTCAAATAGATCTGCACTAGATACTTATGTTCACAGATCATATATTTAAGGACCTGCTTTCAAGTTTTTGAGTATGTATCTAAGAATGAATTTCTGGCTTTTCTAATACATTTATCTTTTTCAGAATGAGCCAAATTTTTTTTTTTTTATTTTTTCCTGCAGCTGTGAAATCACTTTATATCCCTTTCAACAAGTTCTAATTTTTTGACAGTTCCCAAATCTTCCAAAAATTGCTACTTTCTGTGTTACATGGTAACTGTCATCTTAATAGATATGAAGTAGATATCTCAATGTCTTTCTTGATCAGCAGTTCCCAAATAACTATTATTTCCTGAATAGNTAGTGTTGTTGAACATCTTCTCATGTACTTGTTACTGTATCCATATGTTATTTGGTGAAATATTTATTCAGTGTGCTGGGATTAAAGGCATGATCCGTCATACCCAGCTTGCCTTTATTTTTCAAAATAGAAGTATAAAATTTATTTAAAACCACCCACAAAGTTCTGTATAATCAACAATGATACAACTTGCAAAGACTTAAACAAATTCGTGACAAAGATTTAAAATGTATTTTCAGTTACAGTATTGATTTAGCCTTATTCAGTTAGAACAGTTTTTTAAAAAAGAGATTTTTTTGCTCTAAANAAATAAGACACATGAAGTATAATAGACAATTTCCACAACTATTTTTGCATTTATTTTTCAATTCTGGTACATTTCAGCAAAGCATAGCATTTGAGTGCATTTTGCTAATTAAATGTGAAATCATTTACAATGACTATGCACCAAAATTTAGTTTAATTGGTCTCTCAAGTAAGAGTTGTAACTCACAAACATTCACATACTAATAGTGTTCTGTTGTATGCAGAGAACTCGATATTGATCATGTATTAAAAATAAATACACCAATCATCATGATTATATGATTATCTCTTTGTCTTTTATGTGGTGAAGTGTTTTCCCTAACTGTTTCCCTCATCTATGAGTGTCCTAGTTAGGGTTACTANTGCTGTGATGAAACACCATGACCCAAAGCAACTTTGGGGAGGAAAGGGTTTAATTTGACTTACACTTCTGTATCTCTCTGTTCATCATTTAAGGAAGTCAGGGCAGGAGCTCAAACAGGGCAGGAACCTGGAGGCAGGAGTTCATGCAGAAGCCATGGAGGAGTGCTGATTACTGCATTGCTCCCATGGCTTGCTCAGCCTACTTTCTTATAGGACTCAGGACCACCAGCTGAGGAATGGCACTAACCACAATGGGCTGGACTCTCCCCCATTAACCAGTAATTTAAAAAAAATGCTCTACAGGTTTGCCCATAGCCTCATCTTATGGAACTATTTACTCTACTTGGGTTGCCTTCTCTCAGATGACTCTAGCTTGTGTCAAATTGATATAAAACTAGTCAGCATAGTGTCAAATTGATAAAAAAAACTGGTCAGCATAACTGACCCCTTGTCTACTTGATGTAAAAATACATCTCTGTTAAGGCACAACCTTTCTTTTCTTGTTCACTTCCAAGATTACACATTAATAATGACATCACAATATAAAAATATATTTTCAAACTTAAAAGTCATGTGGATTTATACAGCAAATCACTAAATGAGTGAGAATGAGCCAAATAGAAATTCATGTTGATCTCTAGTGGAATCATACTATTTTCTCCTTAGGGAACACTTTATGATTTCCTAGTAACTCAAATATATCATCCACTCACACATCACAACACAAAAGTTGCCCATAGTTTTTNCTATAAAATCATTTCTGAAAAAATATTTCTCTTAAAGGACTTATAATGTTAACTTTGTAAAGGCTTAAAAACGACTACATTACAATAAAAATATTTACTCTTTCTTTACTCTGTAAAGTCAGATAGTCAGCCATTTTATCATAGCATAAATAAGCATTGGTGAAGGCACCAACATCCAAGAGTGGGGTCTCATTTGAATATTCTATATTATTTGTCCAGTTCCTGCCTTTTCTTGTGACACAGAATGTATTCACCAATAGTCAAAATATGCTACTTCTATGTAGAGAAGTTGATAAAATAACCTATACAGAGAGGTTACTAGAAACTACAAATACATCTCAGTATTCTTAACTCTCTAGGCAAAGATATATTTGCTCAAAATATTTTTATGTGGCTATAAACAAAGTAGAAGGAAAAAAAAACCATGACAAATAATCTAGAGANGGTACAACCTATTCGAGATAANAATAATTTTGCATATTTCTCATGGAGGGCTCAGAACTAAAATTGTTCACCTAGCACCTATTTCTTCAAGAATTCTTCCTTTCAATATGTTTAAACAAATAGAATATAAATCCTAGTTAAAAAACAATTGGAGAAAAGATTATTTTGTCTTTCTATTTTAATAGTGATGGGATATTCTATTTTTTGTTTTGTTTAGTTTTGTTTATTTTTTTCTCTCTCACTGAACAGGGTGGTTCACACCTGAAATCCCATCACTGTGGTGACTGAAGCCTGTCTAGGCTACCTAGAGTTTTCCAGGCCAGCTAAAGCTATATTTCGAACCTGTCTTAAAAAACAAAAACAAAAACAAAAGTTTAGGCTTGGTGTCTCATGCCTTCAGTCATAGTACTCAGGAGGCAGAAGCCTGCAGATCTTTATGAATTCTAGGTCCCAGCTTGGAATTTTAAAAATTAGTTTTTGTTGATGTGATTGAAGTTTTTTAGGTCTTTATTCTGTATACTGATCCCTGATTAGCTACTTGATTTACAATATTGTCCCTCTTACGATGTTTGGNTAATCTGTTGATAGTGTCCTTTGATGTATAAATGTCTTTAATTTGATAAAGGCCAATTCATCCAGTTTCCCATTGCCTATGCTTTTGTTTTCATTTCCATGATCAGTTTCCCA
>LZPO01087306.1:136984-175353 GCA_001675575.1 Neotoma lepida | reverse complement strand
AAAAAAAATTGCTGTTTCCTGAGACCCACCCCACATGGCCAGGGAAGAATACTTAGCACCTCCCTCACTTTTGCCCCCTATTGGCAAGTGTGGCTTGCTGCAGCACCCCTTCACCAAGAACCTTCCATGACATAGCAAGGCTTTCTACTATGTTGCTAACAGTTTAAATTTTGGTTACTTGACAAAAATGTGTGTGTGACACAGATTTTTTTTAAAGTGTTGATTGAGCTCATAATTTAAAAGTCAGAATATTAAATAAACATCTCTGTCCTTTCTTCCAGCAGGCNGCCCAGAGAACAGCTCTTCGCGCTCTATCTGACAGGTACATTTTGTCATTTTTATGAACTATAAATTGCTTTATGAAACATTGAGCCCTATTTATTGTGGCATATAATTCATAATCGGATTTTGTCCCTAAAGAATCTGAGAACTGGGATGTTAAACATCCTGCGTGCTTGGATTTGTCATGCGTGCATGGAGTTTATTACTGCAAAATTCGCCTTGTTGTATTTCACATAAAGTATGAAGAATCCCTTGTTGTGCCATGAAACGAGAGACAAGAAACTTAGGGGGGAAGGCCCAAGTGGGGCAGTAAATTCTGAACTTTGGAATTGGNTGAGAGCCAAGCTCATTTTTCAGCAATAAGTACTTCATTTATTTTGAGATGTTTTCTTCACTCTTCCCATATCTTTTCACCCAGAGGATTCTGTCTTTTGATAAGATTTTCTCTTGAGCTGTATGCCTTTAAGCCAGCCACTCATGGTCTCCCGCCTGACTTCTTATGTCTTGGCTTGTGTGTGTGTGTGTGTGTGTGTGTGTGTGCGTGTGGTCTATCAGGAGGTGAAGATGAAGTCCCTACCTCTCTCCACATCATCCCTGAGAAACTGACAGTGTCAGACACAGTGGGTGACG
This sequence comes from Neotoma lepida, assembly GCA_001675575.1. Classification (NCBI taxonomy): domain Eukaryota; kingdom Metazoa; phylum Chordata; class Mammalia; order Rodentia; family Cricetidae; genus Neotoma; species Neotoma lepida. The sequence continues at coordinate 174,441 of LZPO01087306.1, read as the reverse complement.
CCTCTCAGTTGACTGGCACACACCTCAGTGTTGTCTCGGCNGCCTTTGCCCCTCTTCCTTCTGACTTCCTTTCTTTTCAGAGTGAGCAGTTACTGACTAGAGCAGATCAGTCCAGCACTCCTCCCAGGTACAGCTGCTCGCTTAGGTGAATTATCTGGAGCAGATGGGTGAAAAGCATTTCCTCTGAGGTGGCCTGAACCTAAGTATGTTTATTTCAGCTGAAGAGCTTTTCCCCAGTGACAGCCACCCAAGCGTGCGTGCTCTGAGAGCAGCTGCCTCATGATCCAGAGCTGCTNCTNGGAGGTTTGGAAGCCTACAAGTGCGCTGCTTCTGGGACTTTTGATCAGAGAGACCCTGGATCCAAACTCACTATGTGACATAATCAAGCTCTTCCAAAACATATTTCTTTCTTCTTTTTGTCTTCTCTTTGGAAATAAGAGTCCTTCAATCAAATGNTTGAAAAGCAAAGGAAACCTAGATTCATAAAACGACCTTTACTAATACTACAATATTTCCTTTTGGGGGAGGGACAATAAAAAGTTTGTGATGTCATATTACATCATTGTTTCTACAACCCTGTTGGTAGACTACAAATCATTAATTTACACCCTTCGGATGGATAAAGTTCCTAATATAAAAATATATATTTGATAAAACTGTGCCTATATATAATGAGAAGCATCATGACAACCTTTTTCAGAATGAACCAAACCATCTTTTAAATGGGCATTCCCTTTAAAATCATATAGGATGCATCAGAAACTAGTTGACACATTCACAGGTTTCTTCTCAAATGACTTAGCGCTGGGGAGTCAGTGTGGGCAGATGTTAATGAGGAGCCCTTTGACCTCTTTATTTTCTCACTAAAAACTCCTCTCAAGCTGGTGCCCTGCCCAGAAGCAGGGGTTCCCATTGTCACCTTTCCTCTATGCCTTTTCAGTATAATGGGGACATTCCCCTATTCAATCCNGAAGTTTTTTACTCAAGATTNGAGGAACTAGGCTTACTTCCAGGTGAAGCTTATTAGGTTAATGCACTGCTCTGATGATGCAATTATGGGAAGTTACTGTCTCCATATTTCTTGACTACTGTATTTGGTCATTCGAGGCTGAGCCACTTGAGAGTCATGTTAGAAGCCTATAGGTGTGTCCAGCCTTTCAACATTGTGACACAATATTATGACAAAATTTATGTTCAAGAACTGAATAACTGAGTTACAATTAAAAAATGTTTTTGTTTGTTTGTTTTTTGAGACAGGGTTTCTCTGTGTAGCCCTGGCTGTCCTGGAATTGTTTTTTGAGACAGGGTTTCTCTGTGTAGCCCTGGCTGTCCTGGAACTCACTCGGTAGCCTGGGCTGGCCTTGAACTCACAGAGATCTACCTGCCTCTGCCTCCCAAGTGCTGGGATTAAAGGTGTGTGCCACCACATCCAGCTCTTACTGTGTTCCAGGCCAGCCAGGACTACATAGTAAGACCCTGTTTTGTTTTTGTTTGGGTGGTTTTTTAAGAAAAAATAAATTATAAAAACTCTTCTTCAAAATTGGGACTTAAGGCTGGGCGGTGGTGGCGCACGCCTTTAATCCCAGCACTCGGGAGGCAGAGGCAGGCGGATCTCTGTGAGTTCGAGGCCAGCCTGGGCTACCGAGTGAGTTCCAGGAAAGGCGAAAAGCTACACAGAGAAACCCTGTCTCGAAAAACCAAAAAAAAAAGGGGGGGGGACTTAAAAACATCTACTGAATTCTTTGGATTCATTATTTTCTAGTTTTTTTTAAATTAGAGAATAATAATTGGTCGCATGGCAGGTGTCTTTTTCTATCATATGACTTAGTATTTTAAATAATCCAAACCAATGGTTTTAGAAAAAAATATCATTGTGCCTTGGGTCTTGCTTAATATTCTGTCTGTCATAATAACTACAGATTTTGAATGGAACTAATTACCCCAGAACATGGCCTACTCAAGGTAGCTACTTAGAGCATGGAATAATCTATTAATTACTTGTTGCTGTGACAAAATACTGATAAAAGCAGTTTAAGGAAGGGAGGGTTTATTTGGGCTCAAAGTTTCTTAACATCACTGGAAGAAAGCCATCATGGCAGGATCCTGGGACAGCCAGTCACATAGTATCCCCAATCAGGAAGCAGGGAGTGATGACATCATTCACTTTCTCCTTTCTATTTGGTCTGAGACCACAGCCTGTGGAATTGTGCTGCCCATGACTGAAGTGATTCTTCACACCTCTGTTAACCTAAGTTCAGCAGTCCCTCAAGGCATGCCCAGAAGCTTGTCTCCTAAGTAATTCTATGTCCTGGCAAGTTGACAGTGTAAACCACCACAGTCTGTCATAGACACCGTTCTGACTCCCTCAGCTATGTTTGGTGTTAGCCTATTATCACTTCTTTCTATAAAATTCCATAACGATTACACAGCACTTCTATTTTTATCCAAAAGAAAAAGCCCTTTTTCAGACCTAGCCTGTTTTCTAAGTTCTTTATTTCGAGAGTTGGGCAGAGAGGCCCACTTGGCTCCAGCCGTGCTCTCTTGGGCTCCTCACCCTTCTTTAGAGACTCCAACCATTTGCCCTCAACTCTGAATAGCCCATGAGTTCACTGATGTTTACCAAGGGTGGCATCATTGTTCTAATGAAGAAGCAGGGTTTTGCTGAGCAGCTTGGGGGAGGATCTGGATTTGCATTGTAAGGTCAGCTGGAAGGAAGCCTGCCTTCAATGCTCTGACACCTGACCCAACACAGGAAAGGAAAGGGGGAGTTTCACNGTCCCCTCCTGAGGCCGGGCAGGGTTCTCATGCCTTTTGGGTATTAGTGGTTGTGTTGATATCCAGGTACTTTCTGAAGGTTTTCCTTTTCCATCCTTTCGTATCTCAAAAGTTCCTTGGTTTGTGTTCTAAAGAGGCAGCCTCTCCACTGAAGAGGCACAAATCCAACATTTAGTAGCATAGACTAAGCTTTTTACAATGAAACTTAACTTTTTTAACTGTACATTTTAAATTATACATATTCATATTCATGATACATTGATATATGAGCACTTTGTGTGATATTTTAGTTAAATTAAAAAATCTTGGGGGCTGGATAGATAAATAAGTAGTTAAGAGCATTTGTTGTTCTTACAGAGGACATGGCTTCGATTCCCAGCACCTCTGTGGTGGCCTCCAACCCTCTGTAACCCCAGTTCCAGGGAATCCAAGAGCCATGCACCTGGTGCACATACGTGCATGCAGGCAAGACATTCATACACATAAAAGTAAAATAAATAACTTTTTAAAAATTTTAAAGCATCTATCTCTTCAAACATCATTTCTTCATTGAAAACATTCAACACCCTTTATTGTAGCTTCTTTTAAAATTTTTTTTACATTTTTTGTGTATGTACATGTGCATGCATGCATGCTTGTGTGTGGAGATCAGAGGATAACTCTTGTGAATCAGTCCTCTCCTTCCATGTAGGTCTCAGAGATCAAATTCAGGCCATCAGGCTTAGTGACAAGTACCTTTACCCACTGAGCCATCTCACTAGCTTTCTTCTAACTTTTTCAAATGTACACAGTCCATTATCATTATCTGTAGCCAATCTACTGTGTACTGACATACCAGAACCTAATACCCAAGCCATCTGCTCTAAAGTGTGGGGAGTCTCGTAATTAATAAACAGTCTTGGAAAATTAAAAATGTAATACATTCATTGCCTGACTTTAAAAAAACCACATCAGATATTGACCCTAGCAATGGACTTTGTTTATAGTTCAGTCCAAATAGTCACAAGAGAGAACACNAGGCAGTGTGAGAAGCTGGACTCCAGCCCAGCTCACCTGGACCTCACCCTGAGATGAGGGTGTGTTGTAGGAAGATGGGCTGGTATGGCTTTTGTTCTTTTCTATATCTGACTGTAGGATTTTGTTTTATATTTTTGAGAAGTATGAGGCCCACTGGTGTCCCCAAATGATGAAAACAGCAGACAACTAGGGCAGGAAGAGGTGGCAAAATTCTTAAGGAGATAAATAAGCCAATTATTAGATATTAGTTTGCACAGACATGCTATCCTTATAATCTTAAGTGTGTTTTCTTCTTGTGGGTTGTTGCACTTGTTGGCTAGGGGGACAGGTGAAGGAAAGAAGGACAAGTGGACACTCAGTTCCTTTATAGAGAGTGCAGACCCTGCACTGCAAATGCTACCACATTATCAGTAACATGGAGAATATGCAAAGGGCTGTTAGGAAGACAGGATGTGCGTGCAGCATATGAAAAGCTCTGAATATGATTAACTTCTCTCTGTAAGTAGTAAATAGCAGACAACTCTGATCAGAAGAGGGATTCGTGTGATTTATCAATCCAAGCGACTGTTCATTTGCAGAGAAGGTGGAGGTCAATCTGGAAGTCTGCGGCCAGAGGAGCATGAGGAAATTGCTGGGACTAAGAAGTTAATCATATCCTGAGACTGCTTCCATCTGTCTTGGGGCGACAGAACCTCTGCACAGAGAGCAGGCATGCTTTATAGCAGCAGATCAGGAATTAATATTTTCTGTGGAACCTCGGGCATCATTTGCAGCAACTTGGGTTTTATAAAAATGGAGCATAATTTTGTATGAATAAATCACACTCTGTTAGAAATGTGAGGGGCTGAGAAAAAAATTTGCTTGACTCAAAAAAAAAAAAATAGAAGAGGAAGGATCGAGAAAGCCAATATCAATGCAGCCGTTGAAGCCATGGTGCTTGGAGGGCAGGAATGGCCATGTGCTTAAATTGTGCATATAATCATTTTCTAAAATGCCAGTGTGCAGCTCCAGCCATGGCTACATTTTTATAGCTTTGGAGACACATCACCAGACTATAACCTGTCTGCCCATCTGGCAGATTCTCAGATCCAAGATCCATTTATTTATATTGAAATCCAAACAACTGCCATGGATTTATTCATTTATTCCTCAGATCCTCACTGAGCACATGCAGCATGCTCGGTGGGGTGCAGTGCTAGGATTGAAGCGCACTAGTTGAGAAGTGCTTCTGCTCAGGGCTTTGGCAGCCAGAGGCGGGTCATTGGGTTTGCAAGGAGGGAGGCCTGGTCCTGCCCATGTACTTGCTGCTTTCTCTTTCTCAGATAGATTTCAGGCATGGAGTTCTGTTTTCCGTGGGGAAGAATAGAAGGACATGACGAACAGCCTACAATTAAGGGAGCATCACCTCCACCTAGAGAGTGGCATGTGAAATGATCTGTGTCCAGAAACATGTCCCTGTTTGGAGGGACTGGAGGAAAGGGCAGGCGCTGACGGGTTGGCGGGAGCTTCTACTCCAGCTTCCTCTTGCTGCCCCCCTAGTCAAGGGGGCCAGCTTCAGCTGAGCTGAGGGAACTTAGTGTGTTGGAGAGGGCCGCCGGCTCACTAGTATACTCTAGGTTCTGTTCTGTTCATTCCTGTCAGTGTGAGGAGAGCCACGGCTGCTGTGCTCTGCTACTAACTGACCCCTTCTTTTAAGAACACTTTATACTTATTTAGTTATTGTGGGTGACACTCATGCTACTGGATGCCTGTGGAGGTCAGAGGGCAGTTTGAGGAAGTCGATTCTCTCCTTCCTCCTTGTAAATCCTGAAGAATAAACTCGGGTCATCAGGCTTAGTGACAAACACCTTTACCTGCTGAGCTGTCTGCTGACCCAGTTCATCTCTAAGCATCAAAGAGAAGAGGGGGCACTTTTAAGGCAGTTTTAAACTCACAGCTTTGACAGTGTTAAAGTGACAGGTTCCAGCAACTGTGCCTAAGGGCCCTGTGATCTCTAGTCTCTCCAAAGCAAGGGATTCCTTATCATGAAGACTTGCAGATACCATGTGTTTCACAGGTTTTCAAAGAGTGTTACTGTTTAGGAGCTCTGTCCCATTTACTGTATCATTTTATAATCTTCAGAACAGTCCTGAGAGGTGTAGGGAACCTTAAAAACAAAACAAAATTGTCTAAAAAGATAAACTGAGCCATGGGCAGGTGGTGTGACTCACCCAGGGGCCACATGGAAGCAAGTGGCCTAGGGATGATTAGAACTCAGGTCTAACAAGTACAGATCTGCCATCCTCCACAAAACAACAAAGCAAGCTTTGAAATGGTCAGAGACCTCTGCTGTAGGCTTAGCCACCTTTTGCATCCATATGTTNTTTCTGCCTTAGTCATCTTTTTATCCCTAGAACATTACCTGGCAACCAGGGGAGAAATTATTGGGTGAATAAATGAATGCATAAATGAACAAATGGTTGAATGAATGAATGAACCAAGCCAGTGGTTTGTGGTTACAGCGGCAACTCTGGCCTTATAGAAAATAATTTTCTGAATTTGGTCTCCATCCCAGCAACAGAGTGCCTTGGAAGGGAGAGGTTCGTGCACAGGGGCTCATCATTCAGGGGTTCAGCTTGCTGTAGTCAAGCAACATGATAGATAGAACAAGAGAAAAATATTGAACAACTTTTGGAAAATCAGTCCAAGGGTAGGCAAGACAGTCTCAGACGTACTGCCCAATGCATTTAAGTTAGAGTAGAATAAGTTAGACCCCAATGATTAGGAGAAAACTCTGCAACTTTATCAGTAGGTTTCTGGCACCAAATGGAGGTCAGGCCAGGTGACTTATGTAACTTGCCCCCCACCCTCAACACACACACACACACACACACACACACCTCTTTCATTGCAGTGTTTTGCGTTGTGACAAGACTTGAAATGTCCCCGTCTTATCTCTACCATTTCATTCAATAAACATTTACAGTTCTGAACCTGTACACTGGGAAAGGCACCATTCTGGTGTCTATAGAAGACACCAGAATCCACTGTCTGTGGTTCCCACTCCCCAGGTGCTTAGAATGTGGCAAAGAAAGTACAGTTGTGTGTATACAGCATGNATAGTGTTCCTCTTGGAACAGTTGTGTGTCAGCATGCTAAGGGCATCATTGGTACTATTCATTTAATCCTCCCCACAGCCATCTCAGCAAGGAAGAAAGGATTCAACAGTAGGGCTATAAAAAGAGGCTGTTGTCAATAGGATTCCATTTCCCTTCCTATTCTAAACTGCTTTCCCTAAAATCCTACAGCATCTGGGTTTCTATTAATAGACTCAGGCAACTTTTTTCCACATCCCAGAGCCCCAGAACAATCTGTCTGACCCCAGAGTCGATGCCTAAGCCACTTCAGTAAGCAAAGCCCCTGCCCTCATCAAGCCATGAGGAAATCAGTGACCTTGGCAGGGCATGTGAAGCAGTAGAGTACTTTCAGAGCACAGAAGGGGGGACCTGATGACATTTGAAGTGTGACATGAAGGAAAATTGCATTAGTGACTATGACCAGGAATGGAGTGGAACAGAAAATGAAGAAGGATCAGCATGGACAGTGTTGGGCTGCAGGGTGGCCAGAGAGTACTGGCTTTGCCCTGTATCCTTTGCCCTGTATCCAAAGTGGGGGGAGGGGCTGGAACCAGCTCCACATAGCATAAAGATCAAGAAACATCACCATCCTTCACCACACAGCACTTTCTTCAAGTACCTTGTTTTTCAAAGAAATCTTAACCAGCTATCTGACCAGGCCCTGTTCCATGAGCCCCTCAGAGAACTGCTGACGTGTTGTCTATATGCGCAGTCCCCGCAGCTACTCAGCATGGGAGCCGCATCTTAAAGAGTGGGTAGTGCTTTATACAAACCATCATGTAATCCTGACTTAACCGTGTGCCTTCTTGGTTTTTTTGTTTGTTTGTTTGTTTGTGTTTGTGTGTGAGTACAGGCATGCACAAGCAAAGCTGTGTGAATGGATGTCACAGTGAGTGGGATCCAGGGTGGAGCCCAAGTCATGAGGTCCCTGCCCTGGAAGTGTGTTTACTTGCTGAGCCATCTTCACAGCTCCTGCATGCCTCTTAAAACAAAACAGTCCAAGAACATGCATGCACTCCTCAGATCTGTTCTCATGATGAGAAGAAAAAGCCTCCTGGCCCAGCCATCCCTGACCTCTCTCCTCTTTAGTAGACACCAAGAGCAAAGCAAGTAGGATAAGGAGAACCTGGTAAAGCATTCAACATCTGGGTCGAAACTTTTCCAGTTGCAATGAGCAGAGCAGTGACCATGACCTCCCTCTAGGTTTGTAGACAAACCGCATGACCTAATAAAGAGAACAGGTGCTTTGTCNCTCTTCCTGCAGGGAGATAACCTCACCATCACAGCATTCAGTGGCACCTGTCACCCAGGTACCAGGGGACACTCTTTGGTCCACGTCCTCCTATAGGCTTAGCATGCAGCAGAGAAGAGTAGAACACAGGTCTGTTGGGAAACCATAACAGCTGTAACAGCTTGTCTGTACATCCAAGGAAAGCTGGTGTCAGCAAGTCTCCACAAACAGCCTACTCTGTTGTAACATGTTCTAACCTTGTCTGTTCTCCCCTCACACATCAAAGCCAGGGTCCTAGATGAGGTCGGCGCATGCCTCTGATGGACTGGCCACAACCTGTGTCTCTGCCGTCATCTTCTTACTTCAGTCATGTGGAATACTCATCCGAGTCATTTACTGACAGTCTTCCCAATGATCACTAAAGAACTGGCCCGGTTTTCTTACTGCAGAGCCAATAATCCTTATGATTTCAAAATCAAACTGCTGTTCTCAGGTAGAGCACTGTGTGGGGCCATGAACAGAGCCAGATGTGCTAAGTCTCTCTGGTCCTTAATAGGGNCCTGTGATATCCATCGGCACTCACAAGCAGAGACCCTTTGCCCCCCTGCTTCTACAGGGAAGGCACATAACTGTCCCTCACAGCCCTTGGGTGGCCATTTAGCCCAGCCGGCTGTATTAACACTCCATTAACAAGGGGGCACACACAGGCTAGAGGGTCTAAAACTCAACTTTAACACCCTCCCCCCAGTACTAATTTCCACAATAAAACTAAATGGCTCCAGAGAAAGCATTGAGTCCTATCAGGTAAATAATACACGGTGTAAAAGGTCCCAAACATGTATTTCACACAACAGAAGAGAGTCGAGGTAGAAGTTACAGTCTTCTGAGTAAATAAATAGCGAGTTGTATAAAGCCACTAATTGCCCTTTAAAATGGATTAGTGGGTCTCAGAGTGCTTGAGGAGTAATAAGGACTTCCCACCTGATGTCTAGCCAGGGAGGAGTCAGTGGGAGGGTCCTCTGGGTGAAAGGGTTTTAACCCTTTAGTTAATGCTNACAATTGCCATGAGCCTCACTCATGGATGACATGAGCTGAAGCATACTTAANAGAACTTTGGCTTCTTTAGAAAGAATAATAGGGGTGATGTCTGTGACAACATGCATTTACTTGGTACTACTGAAGTGCATTAGGAAAATGGTTAAAATATGTGATATGTATTTTGCATAGTAAAATATTATATATATATACATATATATATGGAAATGAGTAGGTCTGCAGATACAGGCTAAGATCCCTAATCCAAAAATCCCAGATCTAAAATCCAAAGTTTTTGGAGCACCAGCTTAACACCACAAATGGAAGATTCCCTACTGTGAAACCTTGTTTCACGTATAGCATTACCTTAAACACCCTCCCAAATTACTTCAGAATCTCTGTATAAGGTATATGTGAAACAACTGATGCTACGTGTAGACTTGGGTCCCAGTGCCAAGACATTTCTCTACCCCTTCCCACCGCATTGTATCTCTCTCTGTCTCTGTCTCTCTCTCACACACACACACACACTGCAAAATCTGAAAAAGAACTAAAGTCAGAAANCATTTTCATGTCAGGAATTTGGGGAGCTTCAAGGTGACCTTTCATACACAGAGCAGATCAGTGTCCTCGNATGACTTTGAGGTACTGGGATTCCCACTGAAGCACTCTTCACTTCCTGCTCGGATAGGGTTAGGAATGAGCCTGGCCTTCAGGAATGGGGACAAAGCAGAGGCTAGTTCAGTGCTCCCTCCTGCTGCTCCAGCTACCACTGTGGCGGAGCACAGCTAATTAGCACCCTTGTTGTTCATCTGTATCACTGTGTTCTAGAAACTCGCAAGGACCAGAGGGAGCCAGGTCCTCACACTTCAATGACAGGACAATTGAACCACNCTACACTTGGCTCATCTTCACCCGCTGTCATCCCACACTGTGTTCCTTTCCCGCTGAATGCATCCTCTCAGACTTTTGATAAAGTTACCAGAGGCAAGATATTTAAATCACAGGCCTATACATCGTCGTCGTCGTTGTTATTATTATTATTATATTATTATTATTATTATTATTATTGTATAGTCTTTGTCACTTGGTCAGCAAGTCCTGTGCCTTTAAACACCTATGTAGTTTTCCTTTCTAAACCAAGGGTAGTTGGTGTTCTGTGTGTCTAATGTTTATGGCGCTATTAATTTTTACTTAAATGTACATAAAACGGTTGTCTTAGAGTTTTTATTGCTGTGAAGAGACACCATGACCATGGCAAATCATATGAAGAAAACATTTAATTGAGGGTGGCTCACTTACAGTTTCAGAGGTTTAGTCCGTTTATGATCAGGAAGGGGAGCATGGCAGCTTGCAGGCAGATGTGGTGCTGGACCTGAGAGTGCTACATCTTGCAGGCAACAGGAAGTCGCCTGACTGTCACACTGAGGGAAACTTGTGCAAAAGAGACCTCAAAGCCCACCCCCACAGTGACACACTTCCTCCAACAAGGCCACACCTCCTAATAGTGCCACTCCCTTTAGGGGGGCGTTTTCTTTCAAACCGCCACAGTGGTACATGTGGCTTTTCAATACAAGAGCTTAAGAAAAAAAGCTACTGTATAATTGACATATTTTCTGTGTCATGGCTATGTACTAAAAAATAGAGACTTTTTACAACTATATATTTTGAGAGAGATATTCCTCTATACCTTGTTGGCAAACTGCTTTGATTATAGACTTACTGTCCTGCAGGAAATGTGTTACTAGTTGGTAATTACCAGCTAGTTATTTTAGAATGTTTAAGCTGACCACCCGTGGAGATATGACATATAGTTCCCACCTGCTTTGAACTTCAGCATATGTCGCTGTCATTCTAAGTGACCCTAGTCTGGTAATGAGCAGAACCCAAAGGAGATCCCAGTGTAAGAAATTATATTGGCGAGGAAGATATGTGCGTGTGGAGGCCAGGAGCAACCTCAGGAGCTGTCACCTCACATTTTGAGGCAAAAGTCTCTCACTGGCATGGGGTTCTCCTATTTGTCTAGGCTGGCTGGCCAGTGACCCCAGATGATTCTCCTGCCTCCCCAGAGCTGAGATAACAACTACACCTGACTTTTTCATATGTGTGCTGGAATTTGAACTGAGGTCCTTATGCTTGCGTGGCAAGTGCTTTACCAACTAAGCTGTCTCCCCAGCCCACCAATAATATATTTGACAAGAGAAGCTTGTCAAAAACTCTGCATCTCTAGTGCACATGTGGTTTTCTGAACACTCCGGTCCCTGTCAGCGCCCCAGGAGGCCAGTTAGAGAAACATGTGGAATGGTGTGTTAAGCCATTTGATAGGCTGGGGTTATTTTGTGTTTGTGTTTTGTTCAAAACTCAAACCACTTAGTTGTTTATAATGGGAATTTATTTGAATCNTTGCACCAGTTCCTTGTGGTTTTAAATCTCCAAGTCCACAAAGTCCTCTTTCTCTGGTTTTACTAGCCATGCAGACAGGACCTCCCTCTTTGTAACCCTCCTTCCCTCTCAGAACTGTCCTTTGGCCAAGCGTCTCTCTGAACTTGGAATCACACAGCCAGTTAGACCTTGCTGCCCAGCCAGCTGCTAACTCCAATCTCGGAGCCTGCCCCTCTCCAGAAGTCCTCCCTTCCCAGTGACCTGCTCTTTTAACGCCTCCACAGACGCAGCCTTGGGCTAGTGCTGGCCGCTTGCACTGGCTAGCTGGCCTTTGATGAATGTGATTTGGAGCCACTAGACTTCCCTGCTGCCAGGGAAGGTTAATGTGCTCCCGCTGGCTGGAGCAGCCTGACCTTTCTCACTCTGTCCAGTTCCCTGCCCTGTGCTGGTTCCTAGGCCAATGTCTGGCAGCCACACCATGTCCTCCTCTGACAGGCAACATACAGTGCCCATCTCTGCTCTCCCTGGGCAGCCTCAAAACCCTGCAAAGTACATCCCTGATGTTTGGGGATCTGCCAAATTCCAAGTGTATTCTNAGCCTTGTCCCATTCCCCATTGTGATTTTCCAGTCTCCTTTTGTATGGGTTTTCTGATCATTATCTCTCTCATCCTGAGAGATGTTATCTAGTGTGACTGTGCTAAATGTTGAAGCAAGCTTGTAGAGGCCAAGGTCATGGCCCCTCTTGTATATCACAGGCCAGGTCAGCCTGTTTGCTGGCCCTGGTGTAGTGAAGCAAATAGGGCTTTCTGAAGACCTGCCCAGGCTGAGAGTCTGAGGCCCTGCAGCTCTCCCCCCCCCCCCGCACCCCACAGCTCTCCTTGGCTGTGTTCACTCTCTTCACAGCCAGTGAGTCAGTGTGCCACTTGAGGTCACAGCTCTTCGTCTTACAGTGGAGACACTCACCCCTATTCAGCTTGCCTCATCCTAGAACTCAGAGAAGCCAAGGCAAATAACAGTAGACACTACTTGAGCATGGCAGATTGAGGTGTTAGTTATCCAAGAGGGTATATGAAAGAGGGCCAGGCTTTCTTTGAGTCACTNTCCCGGCTAGTTACTGTCATTGTAAAAGGATGAAGGNTCCTCAGTGTGATGGGAGGATGAACATAAAGGTAGCTGTTAACGCTCCCTCTCTAACAAAGACGCATGGTCTTTTGGGTGTTAGGCTACCTCTGTCTTCCTGGTATAGCATGCTGGCCGGCTGTCTCAAGCTCTGTGCTGGTATCTCGCTGTCACCATCCCCTGTCATCCACAGATAACCTTCTGGGGCAGATGTTTTTATCCTCATCTTNCATATGGGAAACTGAAGTTTCAAACTATTGAGCCACTTGCCACCCAAAGTTAATGGACACAGTAAGGTATGGCACCAACGGGAGCCAAGGTTTGCAGGGGCCTGATGTTTTTCTATCAGCTTAGCAGCTGCACATGAATCTATTGATATTTTAATTATTGTCTGTGGCCCCACAGCCCCACAGTCACTGCCCCGCCAGCCACTGAGGCCGCAGCCTGGCCAGGTTTCCAGTCCTATGGCCCTGGCTCAGCTGCAGCCACAATATGTACATTTAAATTAAGTCTCTATCGTTCTATTTATCAGTAAGACTGGAGAGTCAAAGGCTGGGATGAAAGCCTGCTAACTCAGTGAGGTTGAGTAGCAACTAGCTGACCTTGCTTTTTGGCCAATACTACAAGAGATGTGTCGCTTCCCTCATCCCAGAACCAAAAAAAGCACCAAATTCAAGTCCTCACCCTTTCCTTCCTGTGGATCTTCTCTATCCAAATTGCTGGCTTCTCTGTGGCCAATTCCAGTCAGCTGGACCCACCCTCAGATTGAAAGTTTAACTTTATTGTCAAGTCTCGGGAATGTCAGAGTGTGATCAAAATATCCCACAACAAGGGCCATGTGGCCTTGGACAGGGAAGCCCTGCCACACCACAGGCTGGTTGCCTAGGGCCTCATTACCTCTCCACCCTACTCAGTCCCTTAAAACAGTACATACTTCAGCTCTCCCTGAGTCACACACAGCATATGCCAGAGGGCTACACCCAGGGCCAAGGGCTGCTCCATTGCCAGTGGTTCTCAACCTTCCTAATGCTGCGACCCTTGAATAAAATTCCTTGCATTGTGGTGACCCCCAACCATACAATTTCCATTGCTACTTCATAACTGTAATTTTGCTATTATTATGAATCACAATGTAAATATTTTTAGAGATAGTGGTTTGTCAGCGGNGTCGTGACCCACAGGTTGAGAACCATTTACTTAGATTAAGATGAAGAGGAAAGAAGATGCAAGCCAATACTGTTTCCTAAGATTTCTATTTCTTGGAAGATTTGTTTCCCTTCCAACTGGCTGNAGAACTCATATCTATTTAATAGTACTTTGAAATGAAAAACAAATTGTATTCATATATACAGCAGGTTTTCAAAATGTCCACCCACCCATGTAGCATTGCTTTGGAGACCAACCATCAACCATGCCAGCTTTCTTGCCCTAGCAAAATGAGGTGAAGTTCCAGGGCAGTGGAGACCACACAGCTCCCTGGATATCATGGATCTGGATTAACAGCTCAGCCAATATGGCTTCCTAGATCCCCTTCAAGCCTTGTGTCTGTTATAGGCCCATTTTGTGATTTCAGCCACAGAACTATTTATTCTTTCATACACAGACAGACAGACAGACAGACAGACACACACACACACACACACACACACACACACACACACACGTGCTGTTCCTTCAGCCCTTTCCTTTTCCCCACTCCCTTCTGCTTCCCTCCAACCTACACAGACACCTTCCCAAACTTAAGGTCACAGCTTAGATACCAAAGTTGCCCTTCCATCTTTTATGATCTGCCCACACTTGTCCCTTGGTGGTACCCACCCTTGTGGGATCAAGCAGCTTTTCCATGGGTGACAGGCTTCAGGAAAACCTGTCAAATCTGGGCACATCCGACACAGCCTGTTGTGTAGCCTGAATACTGACNGGCTGACTTGATTTCTCAGTAGCCTTTTCCCAGCCATCAAGAGGAGAGAGTATGATCTTCCTCTGTCCATCTTGCAGCAATGTTGTCAGACCTTGGGAGATTATAGANGTGGGGGCTGATCAAAAGCAATGGTGTCTCTTAGTGATACAGTTGCTACGAAGCAGTGCCCCTTAAATAGCTGTGTCTTGACTGGTGATAAAAGGCAGAATCAAGCACTCTGTTCCTTCTCTACCCTTAATTCCTTACCTCCAACCTGGAACCACTNTTAACNGTAATTAATAAGGTTCAAAGTAGCAGTAGTGTAAATATTGTCATGTAAAAGGAATTACTATAGTGACTATTTCCATCCAGAATTATTTTAATTGCACACAGCTCCAATTTCTTTAAAGTCTAGTCTCTACAGAGACTTCTGTTGCCATCTTGGTTACTTGGAGGCCATCCAGCACATTTTCCTTACCTTTACAGTTCTGTTAGCAGCAGTCAAGCAAATCAGTAGCTGATAGATTACAGACATCAAGACCTGGACTTTATGTGACACTCAAAGCTCAAGTACCCTTGGCTCCTGTGGCCCGGCCCCAGTGGATCTGAAAGCTGTGATAGCCGTATACAACCCCATGCACCCAAACTCATGGCTCTGCCCTCCTGTAAGTATAGACAAGGTTCCCTTCACTAGGTTAAACCACTGTGAGGTATGTTTTGCTTTTTTAAATCATGCACAAACTGTTGGCAAGGCTGNAGAGAAATCAGAACCCTTGTGCATTCCCAGTGATATGGCTGCTAAAGTATGATAGCACCTCAAATTTGAAAAAAATCTCTCTGCTAGTATTGTGGTTCACTTCTTGAGGGAATAATGGAGACTATTTCCTAAACTCTTCATGACTATGATAGGTCCTCAGTGGCTCCTATAGATGGCCTTATATTTTCTGGCGCTATTGTAGGGTTTAACTGGTGATCAACCTTCCTGTGTTACCCATTCCTTTGTGAGCTTCTCAGTGACTCCCCCTCATACTTCAGCAGGTTTTTACCTTCACGTGGTGATGAGGATGCTCTTGGATCTTCTCCTGGGGGTAGAAGAGTAGCCTCCCAAAGGCCTGGAACAGACAGACGGCCCTATATGCCCCTGCCTCTGTTGTGAGCTGAGTGCTTGGGTGCCTCCACACCCCTGCAAATTCTTCCATTAAAGCCCTAATCCACCAGCTCTTAGTATTAGGGGGTGAGAGCTTTTGGAAGGGATTTCAATTTAAATAAGGTCATGAGCTCCCATGATGCAACTGGAAAGCATGCACAGGGAAGAAGTTATGTAAGCATACAGTGAGATGACTATGGGTGTGCCAGAAGCTCTAACCAACAAATAAGTATGTTAGCACCTTGCCCTTGGACTCCTCAGCCTTCAGAATGTCAAGAAGTGAGTATCTTACTTAAGCCACTCAGGCTGTAGTATTTCTTATAGCAGTCTGAACAGACCAAGACACCACTCTTTACACTGCTTTATTTCTTAGTGAGCATACAGAGTAATGAGCATCCTTGGGGCATTTTCATACACACTAACTCAGCGGTAGAGCACTCACCTGTACACCACCTTTGTAAAGGCCAGCTGCATCTAGTGCAGTAGGAGGTGTGGCCTAAGGGAGGTAGCTCAGTGGTAAAGCCCTCTTGCCTAGCATNTGCAAGGCCTGTGTTCAGTCCTCAGCGCGCAAACAAATGCATATGGTCTAAAGAAGAAGGCTTGCTTTCCAAAGGAATCATCTACCATTTTGTAGACTATGAATAAAAGGCCACAGGAAGAAGCATGAGCTTGGAAGGCAGAGCCTCGAAGGTGGAACCAGCTTTCTTTTCAATATAATACTGCAGTGAGATCTTATTAAATTCCAGTATCATTGCCAATAAGATAGCATCCTCCATTGTCTTACTGCCCAAATGCCACAGTGTGTCAGTTGTAATGCACTGCAGATCCCTTAGTAACAGCATTCTGTACACCTGGGCTGGGCCACNACTGCTTTGGTCTCTTTGTTTATAGGCACTCTAGCCTCTTCCTACGACCACTTTAGAAATCAGAAGTAGCCAGAGGGTGTTTCAGTCATCAAGCCATGAAACCGGTTTTATTTCAGTAGGAAAGTGGTCACATAAGGCTTGCTGCTCATCCGGAAGCCTAAGGGAAGCACNTTAACCCTGGATTTTGTGGCTTTGGAGTGGACTCATGATATTTCAGCACTGTGCTATTTTCATCTTCTGACTGTTCATCCATCCCCCACAAATTGTTGTGTTAAATTGCTTTTAAAATACAACTCTGGCAACTTGAGGGATGAACCCCCAGGTCCCCAGACTTTCCTCGTCTGAGATTAATTGTAATTAATACTCCCACCCATCATGCCATTTAGGATCCTGCCACAGGCCATTTTACTAAAATTCAAGGGGGAAGTATCCTGCACTGTAGTTAGTGGTGATGCAGTTTCTGGGTGTCACTCATCTTCCTGATTCATTCAGCCTCATTTNCTGCTCTGCATTGTTGCATGTGCGCATGTGCTTTTACATAAAATGAGCAAGAAAGGCCGTAAACCCAAGGTTGCCAGTTAGCCCATCAAAAACCATGATCAATGGATAATTTCATGGTATAAATGTCTTCTTCATGTTGCCTACTATCTAATATGCAACTGTCAAGTCTCAGAGCTGCCCTGCATTTCATCTGGTAATCCCATACAAACCATGTTTCAATTCAAAGGCCATCAAAAAGGAAATGTTCTGTATAACTGTTTGATCTCTGCTGGAAACTACATAGGAAAAAGTCAAGGGGCTGGAGAGGTGGCTCAGCAATTGAGATTGTATACTGCTCTTCCAGAGGACCTGAGCTCAGTTCCCAGCACCCACACTGGGTGGCTCACAACTACCTATGACTCTGGCTTTGAGGTATCTAATAGCCTCTGTGGGCGCTTGTACTCATCTGCACATACCCACACACATACACATAACTTCTAAAAATAAAGTAAAATAATAAATGTTTGGTTTAAAAAAAAAAGAAAAATGTTGAGATCTTGGAGGGATGTATAACAAAGCATATGTGCAACTTCAGGATATCCTGCTTTTCCATGGCTTCTTTTATAACTAACTTCTCTTTGCAGCTCCCTGCAGGTGTTAGGCCTGTTTGGAAACCTGGCTGGAGGTTGCAGTTTGAGGCACCTGCCTGACCTCCTGCCCTCTCCCCTCNGATAGGAAACATCAGGCTCCCACTTTCTTTGAAGTGTAGGCTACTACTGCACCAGTACTGTGCTCATTTTGAGTGCCATTCTAATTTGTGTGTTTGCCGAGTTAGCCGTGCAAAGGACTGTCTGCTTTTGATAAAGCAAAAGCCACTGAGGGTTTCACGTCTGGTTCCAGTTGTGTTCAGGCTAAAGAGATTTTTCTGTTGACCTCTAATCCCAGCAGGTTGTAAGCAGAGGATCTTACTCCCAAGTTATGGTCTTGGTACTGAGAG
This sequence comes from Neotoma lepida, assembly GCA_001675575.1. Taxonomy (NCBI): domain Eukaryota; kingdom Metazoa; phylum Chordata; class Mammalia; order Rodentia; family Cricetidae; genus Neotoma; species Neotoma lepida. The sequence goes on along the minus strand of LZPO01087306.1, from coordinate 156,375 downwards.
AGCCTCATTAGTAGGACTGTGTGGGTGATGCTTTCTTTCCTGTTCTGTTTCTTAAGCACTGTTACTCCCTTGGATATCACATCCTATTAATTATTCATTGACTAACTTTTTTCCTAGCAGTAATTAATGAGATAAGTTACACAATGGAAATGGTAGTAAATATAATATAAAGCAATTACTGAAGTAGTAATTTTCATTCATAATTATTTTAATTACATGGGAGCCAGCTTATTTCAAGCCCTGTCTCCACAGAGCCTCTTTTGAGCTTCTAAAGCTGTCTCCAACTTGGAGATAGTCTGGNAAGTTTTCTCCCACCTCTCCTTTAGTGAGCAGGCAGAGGCATTCAGGCAGATGGGTAGCTGGGAAGGCATTAGGCAGGACCTGGTCCCTTTGGAAGGCTGATATCTCAGGATCCTGGCTTTTAAAGAAAGACAAAGACTAAAAACCTATGGCTACCAGCAAGAAGAGCTAGGTACCTGTGCACTCTCATAGGGCCCCGCACTCAGATATCTATCTGTCTATACTCACACACACACACACACACACACACACACACACACACACCCCTGACTAGTGCTCTGTGGTTGCCATCTGGAAATTCTTAATAAATTTGTCTTTGATTTGTAAGTGACATCCAGTGCCACTGTGGAGCATATTCCAGAGCATTTGATCTCTTCTCATATAACATCCCTCTCATCCACCTAGTCCCCTGACCCCATCCAGCCTTCCTCTGTCCCCCACACACAGTGACTGCTGCCATCCTGAACCACTTTCATAAGGGTATGAGTTATGCAGGGCACANAGGCACACCTGTGCCCAGGTATGACAGTGGTGTTCTGCTNTAAGCTGTCTTCATGATGGCATGTCCAGTGGGTGGCTGGGTGAGACTGAACTTCTCCCCACTGTTATCTAGGAGCTTAGTATATCCCACTGTGAAGGTCACAGTACCTCTAGGGTGCCCAGAGAGCATAACATGAAAAATACAAAAATGCCATGCCCAATTGAGAGACCAGGCAAGAAGCAGCCTGNGTCTTAGTATGTGTGATGCTGCCTTCATCCTGCTGTTTGTTTGAACAGGGGGCTCACATTTGCATTTTGTTCTGAGTACTGGTGGCCATTCTTACTCCAGGGATGAGGAAGGTATTGGTTGTGTCAACTGGCCATTAGGAACAGCCTATCTTTTAAGTTTTTGAAATCTTAATGAAGTATTTCTTTAAAAGTCATATCTCTTGTTATTCCAAGGTCCCAAATACATTTTGTTCCTAGATGCTAACCCAGGCACACACTGTTCGGTGTGGCTAATGTCCNATTAATGACCAACTTCCTGGGAGGCTCAAATTACCCTTCTTTCATTGAGAAAGAGGGAGCCTGAGGAGAGAAATTCTGATTAGAATGTCAAAGCAAAGTTTCCTATGGGGCGCGCCTTGTCCACAAGGACTATCTCTTTGCCTCTGAGTCACTTGCCCCATCTTGGCCTGACTGTGTGTTTCCTGCCTCTGAGTGCCTGTTCACTAGGAAAGCATGCTGCAGCTTATACAGCATGGATGTAGCTAGCCCTCATGCGTGGGCTCAGCCCTGCTGGAAGGGCTCCATCAGAGCAGGTGAGGCTGGGCTGAGAGGTTTATGGAAGTTTGACTGTCACTGGGTGATGTCATTTCTAGGAACCATGTTGCTCACATCCTCTGTGATGGTGGAGCTAGGAGTCTCAAAGCCCAGTGCCTCTTAGGTGTAATACTCTGAAATAACAAAGCAAATGAAAGATGCTGATTGTTCAAAATGATTTCATCATCTCTTCTTTTTCCTACCACCCCCCACTTAGCCTGCTGACAAAACAGCCTTGCTATTTGAAGCACANTGTAAAGAAACAAAGATTATCTTTAATGGGCCTTTACTCAACCAGAATGTTCTCCCTGCAATCCTCCCTCACAGGTTAGGCCCAGTCTCAGGTTCTGGATATAGGTGCCAGTTTCAGTCAGGAGCACTCCTGGCTTTCCCTGAGGTGTAGCCTCCTTGGTAGAGTGGGCACAAAGGGAAGCCTGAGAATTACAGGAGAACACCTCCACTCTACCAGTGACTGTCAGAGATCCCACTCAGTGTGCTCTTACTAAAATGATACAAGATGGCCCTCTCCATATCAGGTTTAGCATCCATGAATTCAGTCAACTTCAAGTGGAAATATGTAGAAGAAGAAAATTGCATCTGAACTGATCATAAACATTTCCTCTGGTCATTATTCCCTAAGCAGTACAGCATAACAGGTATTCACAGAGCACTGGTAATGCACCAGCATTAGAAGTCATCAAGAGATGATTTAAGACACATGAGAAGACATGGGAGGTGAACCAGCAGGTGAAGGTGCTTGCACCCAAGGCTGACCTGAGGCTGATCCCCAGGCCCCACGTGGTTAAAAGGGGAGAACCAGCTCCCTCAATCCATCTCTGGCCACCATATGTGCTCTGTGGCACATACACACACAACAAATAAATGGAGAAGAGAAAGGGAGACAGAGAGAGGAGGAANGAAATAAAGAATACAAGTAGGTTCTGTGCAACGATCATGCTGATTTATAGAAAGGATTGGAGTAGTCACGGGATCCTGAAATCAGTACCCTGTGGATGCCACNTGTAGACTTTCTCTTTTACCCGATGTAGAAAGCTAGTCAACCCCAACTTATTTTTTTCAGCCCTCCTTGTCACTGATGTTTCTAAATGGAAGAACCACTTGGTTCTATAAAACTGGACAGAGGATAATGATTCCACCTATTGGCCTGAGCCAGTTCTGGTTTCACCCCAAAAATCTGTCCCTATGGTCACAGCCTCCCCAAACAGCTGTCCCTATGGTCACAGCCTCCAAGCCACTTTCACTGCACCCACTTTGCCCTAAACTTGCCTCTTCTCATGAAGGTTGGGATTGCTCTCACTTGCAATTTAGGGCTCTGCTGAGGTCCCACTGTGCCCAAGGATTCCTTTCTACAAACCTTACTCTTCCCACTACTTCAGTTAGATGTAAGAATTATAGCACACAACTTGAGACCCCATATTGCCAGTCCCTTCAGGCCCCACAATGATGGGGCATGGTTTCACTTTGTGCTTCCTGTGCCTAACAAGCAGCACCAAAATTATGATGGCAGAAAAGTCTGTAGGGACCCAACACTGAAAGTGGAAGTTCCCTAGTCAAGCATGGCTGCAGGCCCATCCCAAAGTCACTTTACATACATCTGGGAGGCAGAGCACAGCCATCCATCAGCACCCACAGAGACTAGCTCCAGGACCCCTGCAGATACCTATACCTACTAATTCTCAGATACCTCGTGTCTAATGGCAGAGTATGTGATAGAACTATCCATGTCCTCCCATGTACTTTACATTTTCTGTATTACTTGTGATCCATAACACAGTGGCAGTGTTAAGTAGCTAGCATACCAGTCGTTAAGAATTAACAGGAAAATGCTCTCTACATGTTCAGTACCCGTGCAGAGTTTGGATGAATAATATATTTTGATCACCGATTGGTTGAATCTGTGGATGTAGAATCCCCTGTGATTGGTTGCATCTGTGGATGTGGTATCTCCTATGATGGTTGGATCTATAGATGTAGAGTCCCCTGTGATTGGTTGGACCTGTGGATGTAGAGTCCCCATGTGCACAGGGCTGACTGCACTTAGAGTAGTGGTAATGCCAGTTCTTATCTAGACTCCTAGAGGCAGTGAAGTCAGGAACTTAATGNCATATGCCTAAATGTTATATGATGCTCCTATATGTGAATTTAGGAAGAAAATACCAGGAAGCATTTTTATAGTCATCTCCTATTAATTGTTGGCAGTGAGTGGCTCACAACCCTACCGCAGGAGTCTCTGGCCTTTTCTTGTCCCCCAGCTACTTATCAGCCTGCCTGGGGAATAGGAAAGGAATTTAAAATGTAAGTTAACTTTAACTTATAAATAGAAATTCTAGTACTGTCAGCTTTAGGAGTAAGTAACTAATGTGAGGGTCATCTAGTTTTGTTTGAATTAACTATGTATTGCTTAAAGTCTATTAGAAGAAAGAAAGACCTTAGAAATCACATACTTGAATCCCTTCTCTTAACAGAAAAAGAAGTTGAGACCCACAATGAAGTTTTATTAGAACTGGCTCTAGAACCCAGCCCTGCAGACTCTTGACTGAATGACTTTGCTGGAATCTTTGCCAGGAAGGCCTGTCAAGCTTACCCTGTCAATTGTTGTCTTAATCTGTTTGCTGTTGCTATAACATAATCTCTGAAGTTTGGTACTTTATCATGAGAAGAGGTCTATGTGGCTCATGATTCTGGTCACTGGAAATTCCAAACAGCATGGTGCTGGCATCTAGCAGATATCCTCCAACTATATTTCAACATAGTAGATGAGTGAATAGAATGGGCNTGTGGGTTAAGGANGAATCAAGAGACCANAGAGAGGCCAACTGTGTTCTTTTATAACAATACTTTCTCAAGAGTCCTAATCTAGTCCTTCAGGAATGTCATGAATCCCTTCAGAGCACAGTGCTCCATGACCCAATCACCGTCCGGCGCACTCCACCTCTCAACATCACCTCCCTAGGATCCAAGCTTCTGGCCCTGGTGGAACCCATGCTCAGTCCCTGTAGAAACAGCAGCTGTTCTGAGCAGGTGGGATGCTTAGATTGTGTTATTAATGGCAGAGCTGCCAGTGTGAGGAAGATGCCTATGACCAGCTTCCCTGCCAAGAACATCTGTACCCACTCACCTTACCCCGTGACCAGCTCTTTGCAGGANAACTAGAAGGGTTGGCTCTCTCCAGGCCTGAAAGCTATCTGTTCCCTGTCTAAGCTAATGTCAGTGGTTCTAACTTTGTATACAACTCATTTGGTTGTGGGCGTGTGACAACATTGAAGCCAGTGAGGCAGGAGAGGTGATCTGCATAGTAAGAGAAACCAAACCAGAGCTTCCTTCCTCTACACCGTCCACTATGTGTGATGGTCATAGCCTAGACACAAGCCTGGGGCAGCACTGAGAAAGACAGAGAAGCCTCCGCTTCCTGGGCAGGGCCTTGAGCCTCTGAATTGATGAGTCCTTGGAAACATTCCCCTTGGGGCCTCTGGTTTCAAAATATGTGTCTCCATTGTGCTTTTTCCTATTTGGTTGTGGTCCCTGATGGTCCCTGATCCCTGTCTNCAGACACAGTCTATCATTCTTACCTCTTCTTGAAAAGGCCTTATGAATGGTACTTCTCACAGACACACCTTGTCCTGAACATCCTCACCCCAGGAACAAACCCAGCTAGTTCAGTTTATGACTGCTGACAAGATCACAGCTTGAACTGATTCAGCCACAAGCTGGATCTCAGAGTCTGTGATTGGATTCCCCTCCAAGTCCCCTCAGCACCCCATCCTTAAATCTTGTGCCCCTGAGTGAGATGCAAATTAAACATCACATGCTGCTGACACTTAGACNCTGGCTTTATTTGCTTTAAAACATGGGAGAAACGTGGAATTGGTTTGTTCACAGAGCTCAAGCGAGGAGGAGGGTTTTCAGCTGCCAAACCATTGCAGAGAAAGATCCAGGCACTGCAGTTGCTCTGAGCTCTCACGGCCTCCTTTATCCAAGATCAGAGCTGTCAAGCTTTGCACAGGAACATCCAGGTCCCTGGGATTAAAAGAGGAGGCCCTGGGAGGCACTGCTGCTGGCTCATTTGCCAGGCATTGTGGAACATTTCCACCACGCTAGTCATTCTCACGGGGTCCTTCCTGAGCAAGCATGGTGGAATTCCATGAAATTACCAGATGGCTAGTATGGGTAAGAACCAGCTCAGCTTAGGCTCATGGATAGAATGCATTTTTTTATTAGCTCTGGAGGCCCTGGATCCCATACCTAACACCAAAACAATCAAAATGAAAACAAATTTAAAAAAAAAAAAAAACACATTCAGGCCAGGTGGTGGTGGCACACACCTCTAATCCCAGCACTTGAGAGGCAGAGGCAGGCAGATCTCTGTGAGTTCAAGGCCAGCTTGGTCGACAGAATGAGTTCCAGGACAGCCAGGGCTATTACAAAGAGAAACCCTGTATAAAAAAAAAAAAAGAAAAGAAAAGAAAAAAAAAACAGTTCAGGTAAATTACAGAAAGACCTGCTGGGCTACCATGATGAAAGAAATAATAATACTAGCTCTGTTTTAAAACTAAAGAATAACATTAACTATCTGCTAGGCACCGTGCTATGAACACTCAGTGTTTTCTCATTTGGGCTACCCAACAACCCTATGAGGCTTGTTCAACTATTATCCCTTTCATACGCATTAAAAAATCTGTCTCAGAGAGATCCATAACTTCCCCAAAGAGGAGCCATTAAGCAAAGTAGGCAAAACATTCATCCAGGTCTGATTCTAAAGCCTGTATACCAACCCTCCCTACGTGGCAGAATTATTTATATATCCCTGACGGGGGCCAGAAAAGCTACTGATTTACTCCCATTTACAGGGAAAGTTCTGCCCCTCAGACAGCACAGGGTTCTAGAAGCCCAAGGCCCAGGTTCCAGCCTCTGTGTTCTGCTAATGTGGTATTTGACCTGGAACAGGCCCTTTAGCCTCCACTCTGCCCTAGAGCTGGCTTTCCTATGTAAGTCACAGGTTTATTGAGAAAGTCGTGAGGGGCTTGAGAATACTTTTAAATAACCATGCAAATGTAAGCATGCTCACTATTGGAAGTAGTCAAAAACGAGTAGAAGAGTTAGCAGGTGGCTGCTATGGTCCACGAGCAGTATTGTATCCCAGTGAAGCTGGTTTTTTGTTTTTGTTTGGTTTTGTTTTTTAAAGTAGTCAAAGAGCTTAGATAAATTTTTACTGCCCCATGGATTCTAGAGTTCCCATGGGGCAGCAGTCTGGGGCTGCACTGTCTCAGGAGCTGAAAATATATAGAAATAAATTTCAGAACTCTATAAATAAGTCAGGAGTGGCAGGGTATCTAATGGGACATGGCTGTAAATGTTGTCGTTGCTGGAAGGCACCAGAGCTGCTCCTCCAGGGACATCTCCTTCATGGACCATTCTACTGGACATGGGACTGACAGGACCCAGGGCTCCTGCAGATATCTTTCAGAATGACTTTTCCTCTTCAAACAGACCTGGGGTCCAACCCAGAGGACAGTTAGAGAGAAGCTCAGGAGAGCGCTAAATTACCACAGCCCAGAATCTCTCAACACTTCATTGTCTGCAGGTGGCTGAAGAACAAAGGCATGGAGACATTCTGTGACCACATCTAACAGCTGCAAGGTCAGGGACAAATGGGTAAATGAAGGAAGATGGCCATGTTGTATTTACAAGTGGGTCAAATGAAACANGTTAAGGTTGTCTATCCATGTGGAACATCCACTGGCCCTGGGCAGCTGGAATGTGACCCAACCCAGGCCCTTAGCATGGCCTCCTCCCTCACCCCTGTTCACATGGCCTCTCATCTGCANACCTGGGTATCCCACACATCTTCAGCCCTCTCTGCCAGGGTAGAAGTTGTCTTAGTAGGTCCCAACTCTCTGACATCACAGGTTCCAGGCCACATCACAGCTCCTACCATCACTCTTAGAAGAAGAAGCAGGAGTTTCCCCCTTGAAGCACTCACTAGACCAAGAAGAACTTTTCAGTACACTGTCCCCTACTGCAAGAGGTGCAAATTTGTGTCACCAAAGACAGCCACTGCTTCTTGACCCCGTCTCTCAGATAGAACCTAGGACAGGAGGAGAATGCAGCAGTACTGCCCTTGCTCAGCTATGTCATGAAGAGGTGCCCTGGCCTTACCAACATAGGGCACTCGGAGATACAGTCTGAAGAGACCAGCCCAGCATCCTGCAGCCCCCCTCATCTAGAATTCCAGTTCAAAATATGTCTATCATGCTCTGCTCCCAGGAGTAAGTACAGGAACCCTTCCCAAGGACACACCCTCCTGAAGGCAGGGCCAGCAGGCTCAACATATTCAAGAAAATACTTATATGGATACTTCTCATATAGGCCTTGCTTACTAAATTAGCAAATATTATTTTATCTATATTGTATTGTAGTATATTTAATATAGTACATTATTCACTAAAAACTGTCAACAAGCCCAAGAATGTTTGAGGAGAGAGCCAAGGAATGTTTGCCTATCATTGTATTTTTCTTTTTATTTATTAAGTGCCTTTCTTTTTGGTTGGACTACATAGGGGCCTTTATCCAAATGAAAGTAAAGTATACTTTAAATATAACCCAGAGCACCAAACAACAGTTTTTATATCTTGGTCCATCAGAATGACAACATCCCTCGCCATATCCTAAAAAGAAAAGCCCATGAATCCAAATGCAGGGCCATCCCAGAACACAGTAACATATATTTCTTAACAAATGTCAATAGTCAGATAGTGAAAACATAAACTCAAGGCTCTTGCACTCAAGAATGCTTTGGCACTATTGAGGCAGATTCCCCATGCCCTGGTGCCCATCTCAGCTAGAAGAGCAGAGCATTATAAAGGATACAAACCCAGGAANTGGCCAGGGACCCTCGGAGATGACATCTCTGCTCTCTGGTATCTGAAACTAATGATCAGTCCTTATGCACCCAAACTCTTATCACATTGGCATCTAGACACAGCCTCACATTCCCAGCAGGACTATGTGCATGGCTCAGTGGCCTGAGCCGCATCTCTGGACTCTGTTGTTTGTGTCAAAAATGTCTCAGCTGCTACAATAGCATCCGCAGTAAAAGAGGCATAATTTATATCCAAGTTTATGGACCGTCTATATCACTGAGTTTCTCTCCTGCTGAATGTGACAGGTTCTGTCAACTTTTATCCTTCCCCGAGGCCAGCAGAAGGTTCTGGGGCCCTTTGGGACATACATAGTGCTATATAAGTCTTCTTTATGGCCTTCACCTTCACCCAAGCCATACCCAACTCCCATTCCACTGGCCCTGAGTACAGGAGTCACGCTGCCTGCCCCTGCAACTCACCTTCCCCACATCCACTCACAAGAGCTCCCGGGGTCTCCTCCAGGATACAGCATTCTCACATGCTAACCCATAGCCCCATCCTGCTCTTCTTTTTATAAACCTCAGTGTAGCAGCATCCTGTAGTGAAAAAGCCATCTAACTAAGCGTTTGATCGAAGATTTGATTTGAAAATTGTAACAACCAACTATTTAGAAAGTGAAGCAAATGATAAACCCTGCTCATTTCCTGCAACCATGGTATGGTATGGTAAGAGGCAAAGGAACGGTCCCAAGTGGTTCTATTTCTAATAAAAAAAAAAATAGCTGAAGTTACTTGCCTTCAACTCAGGAAGTTTATAACAGCATTATAAGACAAACCTGAAAATGAAGAAATAAGCAAAGCCATAAAATAATAGAATTATATTATAGATTAATATCTGCATCTTTGAAAAATAAAACAAAATAAAATCAGCAAACCTACCCATGGTAGGTGACCCACACAATGCTAGAAACAACCAAAAAATCCATGGGTGAGTGTTTAAATGACCATCAAATACTACTTGGCAACAAGGACTAGATTACTGATGTACCAGTAACCTAAGCGGGTCTCAGAGCATTGTGGTGAGTGTACTTTTAAAGGGCCCGTTTCATAAGGACATACCCACATGAAGGTAATTTGAATAAATCTGATTTTTAAAAGGACTTAATATGATACAGAGTGTATCATTTACAAAACAACAAAGTTTTGGAGGTGCAAACAGATCAGTATTTGCCAGCCATTGGCATGACTGGGGCAGAGGCCGAGAAGAAGCTACAGTTCTGAGGGGGACATAGGTAGCGCCTGGAGATTGAACCCCCATATGTTGGCAGGAATCCAAGCATGTGATACAACACAGAGCTGTACCCATGTTGTGCNGTTGTCATTTTCTGGTTTGACATTTTGATCCATCTTATTACCTAAAATGTAACCACTTGGAAAAACTGGGTGGAGGACACATGGAAGGTNACTGTACTATTTTTACAGTTTCCAGTGAGTCACTAATCATCACAAAATGCAACTTTTTATTTAATAGAGGCTGAAGAGATGCCTCAGTGGTTAAAAGCAAGAGTTAAGAGTTTGGGTCTCGGCACCCACATCAGATAGCATACAACTGTCTGTAATTCCATCTCCAGAGGATTCAATGACTTCTGGCCTCTGCGTGCACCCATACATACATGGCATTGGTGTACACACACACACACACACATTGTAAAGCTTGAAATAATGAGTGAGTCTGCCGTGTTTGCCTGCTTGTCTGAATACCTGGGGTGATGAAACCTTAGCTGAGTGCCCCTCTGTCTGCTCTAACTGGAGCCACCGCTACTTTCAGAGTGCTGACAGGATGGCACCTGTGATTCTCAGTCCTGTGTCCTGGCCTACAGGTGCTTTTCATTGCTACAATGCAATGAAACTTTCTGTTGTTAAAAACTTGAGATTAGTAGCAGTATTTTCAAATCAGGAGAAGTGATACAACCCCTGGACTGGGGGCTTCCTCTGGAAAGTCTAAACATCTTATTCCACTGGACTCTTACATCTGTATAGCCAAGAGATACTGGCGGTGGGGATTATATTAAGCTCAAGAAGACCCTCCAGTCTTGCAGCTTCCCCACTGGGGAGCCCAAGGTCCCAGATTGGACATTAGGCATCTGCCTGCATACTTCATTCTTCTGTGCTGCTTGCCTGCCAGACTCTATAATATTAGGTTTTCAATTCTCAACCTGTAGTGCAAATGGTAACTTAATGGGCATCCCCAAAATATTAGAAAAACAGTGTGTCTGTATCTATGTATCTGTGTGTGTCCCTCTGTGTGACTTAGATAATCTAACGATTCTGATCTTTGGTGTGAACAGTAGCTCTAGCAATGTGCTAGAGGAACCCAGAGGAGGAAGCCTCAGTTATATCTGGGGCATTGGGTAAAGCTCTGTAGGAGAGGATACCACTGCATCTCAGTCCTCAGAGAGTGAGTAAAAGAAGCCAGGAGAAGAAAGGGAGAAAGGACCTCTGACACGGGAGGTAGCCTGTGCAAAGCCCTCAGTTTGGATGGGCAGCAACCTGCTCTCTTTGTGGAACAGGAATAGATGAGTGGATCTCTCAGCCTGACAACTATCTAGCTGTGTCCTTCCAAGCCCTGCCCTAGACATGGGTGTTTTCTGGTTATACATTCTCTCCCCAGATCAGAAGAGCGTGAACACCGAATGCTCTTTGCTTCTTCTGGGGTTACATCCAGATAAACTCATCAAAAGTTGAAAANGGTATAGATTGTTAACATATTAATTCTACGAACACTATCAAACTGTAGAATCTTGGTTGTTTCTCCTTGAGGTAACACCGCTGCTGATACCCAGCATCACAAGAGGACAAATCACAGACCCAGGCAAAGATCCAAATTCAACATTTCACATGGAGTTTTCTCATGATTGCAAACTGCTGTCACACCACCTTTGAATCCAAACCCTGAAGTCAAACACCCATTATAAAAGGGCTGTCTGTGTATTCACTCCTGGCCCCAGAAGTATTGTGAGCCTCTCAGTTCTCACAAGCCAAGCATGAAGAAAAATCTGAGTCCTTAGTTCCCCCAGATATTTTTAAAAATAAAATAGTCATGCCAGTAAAATTGCCATTTTGACTCGGTTTTCTAATTTAAGGTAGAGAGACATAGACTTGGAAGGCTGTTCTGCCAACCTATTTCAGATCAGTGGTTGTATTGTCATCATCGTGTACTAGTGTGTCTCACCCTTGAAGAAGAGTGATAAGGGAAGGTAGCATGTGTCTGTGTCATGGCATGTCCCCAGAAATGAAAGCCCCTCTTTTCAAAAGACAGCCCTTCACCCTGTGGTGCAGGCCACCTCGAGGCCTCTGCTGCCCTTGCACAGTCTGTGCGATGTGGATTCAAACAAGTTACAGGTACTGATCAAGGGCATTGACCATAATTTTATAAAACTGATCAAAATAATCTTTGTTCATCTTTACTTCCTGGGCTTCAGCAAATGTCATCCTAGAGTATGGCACAGAGACCCACCTCTGTGCTTGCTGTCTGTTCCCACCATCTTCTTAATGATGAAAAAGCTTCTGGGATATGTGTGGTTGTGCTCTCTGGCTCTCTGTGTGTGTTTTTGTTGTTCTGCCTCTCTGTGTGTGTTTTTGTTGTTGTTGTTGTTGTTGTTGGTGGTGGTGGTGGTGGTGTGTGTGTGTGTGTATGTGTGTGTGTGTGTGTGAGAGAGAGAGAGAGAGAGAACCCCGGTGTTTTAGAGGCCAACCAAAAAACTATTAATATGGGTCCCCAATGTTCATATTCAGCTGAATCCAAGCCCCCTATCCCTTCCATAACTCCATTGATAGCAGCCCCCACCCTAGGCAATAATTCCGTTGATAGTAGCCATCGCCGTTCAGTCAACTGGAAGGTGGATTTTCATTCATGAGGAAAAGATATTATTTAGTCCCTTGAACNTGAATTATCTTGTCTCCTCTCCATCTCAAAATCCCAGATTCCTCCCTCAATGCCAGATACCAGTGACAGGATGGAAACAAAATCTCTGCAGCTGAGACAAGGCATGAGCCTGCAAGATGTTGTCTAGTGTTGAAGAATTCAGGCAGATAGTATGTGTGGACCATGACACTGGCAGGAAGACATGAAAACCAGTAGGGGTGTTTATGTTTAAACTCCAGTTTGCCCTAACTCTGCCATTCAGAAAGGTGCTCTTTATTGCTGGGTTTCCCTGGGATGGTTTCTTTTTCTTGTGGATTCTGTAAGAGAAGCAGAGACTCCAGTATTTCCCTCCTCCCAGCCCCCCCAGAGGGGAATTTATGAGATTTCCCTTAGGCAAAGCATTCTGAGATTTAAGGGATGGGTGAAAGGAACCCTTCACCATGCCCAGGCACCTTGGCACTTGAGANCATAAACCCTAAGGAGCTCCCAAGCCTCGTCCTTCATGGAAGTCCAGTCCTANAGAAGCCATGGTCACAGTTGGGAAGTGGCAAACAGACTGTTGCTGAGTCAACACCTCAGGTGACGGGCATTTTCTGAGTTTAGAACTTGACCTCAGAGGGACACATCCAGGAATGTTTCACTTCAGTTACATAGACAGCCTGGGAAAGGCTGAGTAATATGTGAGCACTGATATTTTCCTTTTGACTTAAGCACGCTTTGGTGGGGTTGTGATATCTGCATTTTTGTGTTTTACTGTTTGAAAGTACGGATCAAATTTTCCTGTTATCATTGAGCATACAAGGATGATATGGCAGATCCCNGCACTCGTGTAATTGTCGGGTGTCAGCTGGAAATGCCATTTCTATAAACCACAGTTCTGGGGGTGATTTTTTAAAATGTAGAACATATAAACATGTTTGTGAACGATCATCAGTGCTTTCCTGAAGGACTCAAAAGCTACTGCTCACACACCGTGCCGGCATCCATAACGACTCCAGCACTAGACTCTACAGGGAGGAAAAAGAATGGAATGAAGCAAGCTGTTTAACTTTTGACAGTCCCAAATTCTGTGGAAGCTTCCAGCAGGCCGTGAGACAGCAGACCCCTGTGGCCTTCCTGGCAGCCTCCTTGCCATCTGATATTTCCCTCTAAAGCAAAGATAAAGTTATATTTGACAGTTTGCAAAATATTTTGAAGTTTTGGGGTTTTCTTGAATTTGTGTAGGTGTTTAGANTCAGAGATGCATTTGAAAAAACATTCTCAGAACAGCAGCAACATTGAATTAAGTGCTAGTCTGGCCTAACAACTTCTTCTGAAGTAGCCACACATCTAACCAGTGCCCAGTGACCAAAGGGACTCTTCGTTCTGAGTTTATTTCTGGGTCTGATTTTGTCTGGTTTTGGCTGCTTTGGGCCTTGATGGTTGCCCTAATGAGTCCAGGTCCCGGTTGACAGATGTGTGTAGTCTGTGCCTCCCCTTGCCTTTGCCAGGATGGCAGCCTGCTGGTGTTTCCTGTTTGCTCATTTGGCTTTCTTTCCCTTTCCTTCCTGGGGGGCCTGGTGGACTGGCAGCTCCGTGGTCCAGCAGACCAACTGCAGAGGTTCCCTGCCATCCAGCAAGGGCAGCAGCAGTGGCAGCAGCAGCAGCAGCAGCAGCTCCAGCGACTCCGAAAGCAGCTCCGGATCCGACTCGGAGACCGAGAGCAGCTCCAGCGAAAGTGAGGGCAGGAAGTCTCCACACTGCTCCAGCCCCGAGGTAGGCAGCAGCTGCTGGCCCAGGCTCTGGCTCCAAGGCCAGCAAGTCCCCAGCCCTGGCTTTCATCCTGCCTGCCTACCCACCTCCCTGCTGTCCCCCAACCTGGAACAAGCTGTTGGGCTGTGGGGCTCTGCTCTATTCCCCACTGTGTCCCCTCCTCTCTGTCTCATGATGACACTGCTTCCTTTCAAATACAAAGCATCAGCTTTTACTGTCTAAAAATCTCTGTTCGGCTTCCAGAAATTTCCACATATGCTATAAACATCACTGACAGGAAATAACCCATGGCTGGGGTCTCCCCCTCAGGGTCATCCCAGGCAATAACCAGTCAGAGAAGTTTGTCGCTTGGGAAGTGTGACCACCCATAAATCACAGGCCAAAGAGTTTTATGCATTGAACATGCTTAGAATCTTACCTTTCTGCAGTTTGTCACGGATCAGAAGAACAAGGGCTATAAATATTAATAAAACCGCCCTTACTGTGTTTTCTTTGTGAAAATATAAAGGGAAAAATTAGCATCCACCTACAAATAATAATGAAACCTTTTACAGCTGTGATCGGTATCTAAGGGGAAGATTTAGGTGCCTCATATAAAAACATTATAAGGTACCAATAAAAACCATTGCTGTTTCTACTTTCAGTGGAAAGGGGGAAATTAAACAGTAATTCAGAACCCAAAGATTCTTGGGTGAGGGCCGAGAACCAGGTCCTCAGGCCTGTGGAGCCAATAGGGCAGGCTTTGATTTCTAAATAATGAATAAAACTGTTTCCTCTTGAGAATGTAAATAGTTGACATCACTGTGGAGTGTGAGGTAAAGGCTTTGCTTACTACCCTCTGTGCCATCTAAGGGGCCAAGATCCTAAATAGGGTTCTGAGACACGCAGGCNAACCCACTCATGAAAAGTCCAGCTGTGGAAAGGGAGCACCTTGTAGGGCATGCACACCCAGCGTCATACCTGTGCTACACCTGGAAAGTTATGTTCCCGTTCCAAGTTCACAGAGGGCTCCTCACACCCGTGCAAGCTTTTGTTTTATGTCCCCACAACCCTTCTTTGCTCTCCAGCACCTTTCTGCATCATGGCAAAGCTCTTCCTTCATCCTAAAACATGCCTTCTCTCCAGTGTTTTCTTTCCTTTCTGCAAAATTCCCACCTGTCCACCCAGCTATCTGTGTGTCTCTGTATCTGCCTCTATTGATAGACATAAGATCAAAGGCCTTATCAACACTAACCTATTTATTTTACCCTGACTATGCCCAGAAACTAAGCCACTATCCCTCCCTCATTTTATACATTCATTCATTCATTTAGTCAGTATACATTCAATCAATATGCATTGACCATCAGCCATAGTACTTGGCTTGGCTTGGGAATATAACAGTTACATGACAGAAAATGTCCTGTCTGCCCAGAGCTAACATTCCAATGGGAGTTACTTGAAATAGAAAAATACAGAATTAAAGAGAATAAAATACAAGACATAATTGAGCTTCATTTGTGTCTACCTAGTACTATAATTTGTTGAAAAAAAACCCATAATGTTGAATTATAAAATGTGACAGAGCTAGGATTATAGTCCGTGCTAGAGTACTTCCCTAGCATGCACAAAGCCCTGCCTTCAGTCCCCATTACCAGAAAGGAAAAAGGAAAGAAAGGGGATAGGAGAGAAGGTGAAGGAAAAGTACTGCATCCCAGGACAGTGTGAGAACCGAGGTGAGGCTGAACTGAAAGCAGCAGGGTTTGTGACATGCCTCCTATCCAGGTTTCGCTTTGTGACTTTGTTGGTTAAAATCACAAGTGATGAGTCTTGTTTTCATACTGAAACAGGAATCCTAGGGCTCCTGAGTTGCCCAGAGTTTTGCCTGAGAGCAACACTGCCCTTTCTAAAAGCATCATCAAGCCTGGAATTCTGGGCAGTGGATGGAGGCTCTTATCATTTCTTTCTGGAAATCTCAGAAGTTCCTGGCTAAAGAAAGGGGGACCTCTGATGTTTAAGTTCTTAGAGAGCATATGAGGTTTCCACTTCCTTCCTTCTCTATGGAGGGAAGGCAGAAGCTGAGTAATGCATTAACCANACTACCCAGAGTTCCTTTCTGCTGGCAAGTAATACATGTACTTGTTGGAGTAAGAATCAGATTCTTTGAGCCTTTTCCCTCCAAGGTTAACACAGACACATAGCCTGTAGGAACAAAAAGTTTGGAGTAGATGAACATCACAGTGCTAGATAGCAACAAGACTCTGCTTCTCTTGGAGGTGAATGGCCTAGACTGCCTGGCAGACAGCACCTGGCAGACAGAGCCCCTGTATTATAAGCCTCACGTGATAGGTCACCTCCTAATAGCCACACTCTTCAGTCTACCGCTCAGATCCACTTTTGCTGCCTTGAAGCAAATAGCTGAAGCAAATAGCCTTGGCCCTCACTTGTCTTCCAACCATCCTTTCACAGGAGCAGAAGAAGANGAAGCATTCATGTTCTGATGTCCTTATATTCTTCCTCCACTCTGCCAGAGCTTAGGAAACTCCCTGTGCCCNGCTGAGACTCCTACAAACTATGTTAATGAGGCACCTCGGGGCCACGTGGCAGTGTGTGCCGTAAAGGATGAAGTGGGGATGTTTGTGGAGAGTTTGTAGGTGAACCAGACAGAAGACTAATCAGGGAAGAGAGCTCTGGTCATACATAGAACTCAGTGAGCTGCCAGGAAACAAATGCAAACCCTGGGCAGAAGTCTCAGTGATAACCTCAGGATTTGGGTATCACCAGCGAGTGGTGGTGGGCTGGAATCTGAGGTCTCAGGTTTTCCCTCTATGTGATCACCTAACTGTCTTTTGAGCTTTCATGACCACAATGCCCACCCCNCTTCACTCTGGCAGCTGCAGCTACAGCACTTCTTCCTAATCCATGAGGAACAAGTGATAGAGATTGAATAATAGTTCTTTTGTTGAGAGNAGAAGCATAGCCATCGAGCTTCCAGCCCTGGCATGACTGTTGCAAGGCAATAAAAAAGAACTGGCCCTAGCCTGAAAGAAGTGTAGACTACATTGAAGCTACAAGTTACATGCCCATGAAACAAACACCAAAAGACTATGCTGTTGGGTATAATAGAGGCCGGCAGACATTGTTTGCCAAGAGTCATGTTTCCTCTGAAAAGCATATCTAAAGCTCTCATTTTAGGTTCAGGACTGACATTTCTCAAAAGAAGGAGATCCCTTTCATGAGGCGACGCAGAGAGTACTGGGGGAGGGGAGGCAGCTAGTGCAGAGAACCCACTCTGTACACCTGGCAGAGCCTGGGAACCGTGCAGCCATGGTGTATCACTTAGCCTTTCTGAGCCTCATCTACAAATTAGAGATAGCATTTCTTATCTGTAAAGATTAAATTGGGTGATGTATGCAAAGTGGGAGGCATATTGTAGGTGCTCTAGCAATGATAAATGATTCCAAGATGATGGCTCTTGAATGCCAGTCTGGGAATTTGGATTTTGTCTAAGAGGCAATAGGAGGTTATTGTAGACCCTTGAGAAAGGGAATGTGATTTAGTGATGTGTTGAAAATGATACTTCAGACTGATTCATTCAGCTGTGAAGTACAAGGAAAAAAAAATGACCCTAGAGTACATCTGGCAATGGGCCCATCCTAAGTATATGAAATTCTACAACTCACCATTAATGGTCCCACTCTGAAGTTCCAGTGTGACTCTCCCCACATGCAGCTGTGTTTAGGCTACAAACAGACTTCTGTGTTGTTGCACACAAGAGCTATAGAAGCCTGGGGTAGATGGGGAACCTAGTGTCAAACACAGCGACAAGTAGCATGAGTTCTGTGCTCTGTCTAGTGATGGAGCCCTCTCTGCTACACAAATTTGTTCTTCAAGGCCCCTTCTGCTTCCACATACCACTTTCTTAGGGATGCTAAAGCATAATGCACGCAAAGCATTTAGAGGAGACAAACTTGGAACCTAGGGATGTTTGTCATCAAATTAGCGTTCAGGGGGGTTGTAGCTGCAGCTCAATTGGTAGGCTGACTGCCTAGCATACATGAGGCCCTGAGTTTAATCCCCAGGGCTGTATAAACCCAGTGTGGTAGTTCACACTTGTAATCCCANCCCTTGGGAGGTGGAAGAAAGGGGGGTCAGAAGTTCAAGGCCATTCAAGGCTACTTACTAAGTTCAAGGCCAGCCAGATTCTGTCTCAAAAAGAAATGAAAAATAGCTTTCAGATGTGCTTCAGAAGGTGCAGGAGCCCCGTTGGTAGGAAGCTGTTCTGTGTCCCTTATCTTCCCACTTGTCATTGCAGTCTAAGCCAGGCATCCTCTTCAGGCTTCTCTTCTTCCCTTTCTCTGGAGAAGCCACAAAAAAAAGCAGAAAATCGCGTGTAACACTTAGAGGGAACAAGAAGATAACAGCTTGAGTACCCCTAATCCAAATGTGCTAAAATCTGCAATGTACTGAGTGCTGCNCTGAGGCCACAGGTGGAAAACTCCACACTGGGACACTTTGGTCCATGTACAAAGCTACCTTAAAAACTGTACAAAATTACCATCAAGGGGCTGGGGGATAACTATGTAAGCCAAGTGCTTGCTGCACAAGGAGCTGAGAACCCCATAANGCCAGGCCTGGTCGCTCATGTCTGTAANCCAAGGCCTTCTGCAGAGACATGGGAAGCAGACACAGGAAAAGCCAAAGAAGGAATCTGGCCAGCCAGCTANCCATGGGCAGCAGCAAACCACAGAGACCCTGCCTCCAACAAGGTAGAAGATGAGTACTGACACCTGAGGTTGTCTCTGACCTCCACATGTGTGCTGTGGTGTGTACTGAAGCACACTTAGGCATGTATACACATCACACACACACACACACACACACACACACACACACACACACACACACCATCAGATATGTATGAAGTTTAATGACTTTTACATTTAGACTTGGCTTCCATCTCTAAATGATCTCATAATTATATATAAATAGTCCAAAATCCAAAAATAACATAAAGTCTGAAGAAGTCCTAGCCCCAAGCATTTGGAATAAAGGAGACTCAGCTGATCTCATCTGTTAAGAGCGACCAGCAGGATGTCCCTGCTCCCCAGCACGGCTGTGGTTGGTGGACACCATACAAGGAGGTGGCCGGNTCCTGCTGGCTCCCCTGATGTTATCAGAGGCTTCCCATCTTCCTGAGCTGTGTGTGCCCTCAACTCCTACAGGCCAGTCTAGCAACCTAGTGTCTCAGAC
>LZPO01087306.1:121761-135879 GCA_001675575.1 Neotoma lepida | reverse complement strand
TGTGACTCTGATGGTTTGCTCTAAGGTAGCAAAATTGCCTCCAGGAACAGTGACTGAAGTCATCTGTGTCCAGACATTTCTAGCAGACCATGGCAGAAGAAATGGCAGAAGCAGGCTGAGGGTGGCACACCAGGTCCATTTGAAATTGGTGTTCTCTGCTGCCAATGAGCCACCCTCCCAATGATACTGCTTTAGTCATACACCTGTGGCCTACTTGCCATCTCTATATAAATTATATGCTAATCGGGGGTTGGTTCTGGGTTCACAGATTTTCCCAAAGGTGACAAGTCAAAAAGAGAGAGAGAGTTTTANTGCTCAGGGCCTCCCAGTTATTATTTCCTGGTTAAATTCACAGAATCTCAANTGTAATCTCAAATTTAGGTGTATATGTACAAATATGTATGGAATGATGTATCTGCATACGTATAACTAACTTTTTAATACCCAGAAGTTCTAGGGAGGTGCAGTGCTGTCCTGTTGTTTTATTAAGTGGACTTGAAACTGTTTCGTGGATACTGAGGTGCCAGGGGCCAGCTGGGCATCCTCTGTACCAGCAGAGGGCTGCCCCACATACCTGGTCTTCGGATTCCCGTTTGTTGCCAGACTGTTCATTTGTAGACAATGTCAAGATCAAAACAGCCAGGGCCCCTTTTAAGTGAGCCTACTGTAAAAGCTGTTTTGTTTGTCCCGGGTTTTCTGTTTTCAGGCCGAACCTGCATCCTCTAACAAGTGGCAGCTGGATAAATGGCTAAACAAAGTTAATCCTCACAAGCCGCCAATTCTGATCCAAAATGAAAGTCACGGCCCTGAAAGGAATCAATACTACACGCCAGTGAAAGATGAAGGGCAGGACTGCGGGAAACTTCCTGAGATCTGCCAAGCCAGCCTGAGGGACAAGGACCTCAAGACTGCCTGCAAGGAGGAGCAGCGGCCTAGGACCGCAAACAAGGCCCCTGGCAGTAAAAGTGTAAAGCAAAAGTCCCCGCCCGCCACCGCAGTGGCTGTGACCGCAGCTGCCCCGCCACCTGCAGTGCCCAGCGCACCCACGGAGAGCGCACCCGCGCCCACCCGGAGATCAGCAGGCAAGAAGCCCACCCGACGCACAGAGAGAACCTCAGCTGGGGATAGTGCCAACTGCCACCGGCCGGAGGAGCCCGTGGCCCCAGCAGACACGCTGGGGTCTAGCGTGGTGGGACCTCCAGAGCCTCCCAAAACCAGGCCCTGTGGTAACAGCAGGACAAGCCACCGCAAGGAGCTGCGCTCCTCTGTGACCTGTGAGAAAAGGCGCACGCGGGGCCTGAGCAGAATCGTCCCTAAATCCAAGGAATTTATTGAGACAGAATCTTCATCTTCCTCTTCCTCCTCCGACTCGGACCTGGAGTCGGAGCAAGAGGAGTACGTCCTGTCCAAGGCTCAGACCACCACTGGGAACGAGCAGCGCTTGAAGGAGACCGCCAGCAGCAACAGCAACAGCAGCACCTCCCGCGCCCCTGTGGGCTCCATCAACGCCAGGACCACCAGTGACATTGCCAAGGAGCTAGAGGAACAGTTCTACACGCTGGTTCCCTTTGGCCGGAATGAACTGCTTTCTCCGCTAAAGGACAGTGATGAGGTCAGGTCTCTCTGGGTCAAAATTGACCTGACCCTTCTGTCTCGGATNCCAGAACACCTGTCCCAGGAGCCTGGGATCTTGAGTGCTCCTGCAGCCAAGGACACTGATAGTGCCCCAGCCAGCCATGCTTTAGACACACCTGCTGAAAAGACTTTGCCAAAATCCAAGAGGAAACGCAAGGTAGGCCTAGAGTTGGGAGGCCTTGGGAGGAGCAGTCTATCTCTCTTTGTACTTGAGGGAGAGGGGTAGACTACAGATAAGCTGCTGGTCAGGGCTGCAGGTGGCTGCCCTTGTGTATCCTCCAACAATTGCATAAGTAATTGAAATACATATAGAATGATGTATGGAAGTCCTGTCACTATATCCATATAGTTGTGGATACTTAAGCACTGCCCCTGGCCTGAAGAAATGATTCTACAGGCAACATTTACTGAATGTGCAGATACAGGCTGAAGGTCAGGCACAGGGAAGACTAAACATATGGCAAACCCCATGGTTTGCTGAGATGGACAGGATAATGTTGATAGTGGGGTCACTCATCCACTAAAAGGCCTCATAGAATTTAAGGCTGTGACTGAAGTGGAAGATGAAGTCCGGTGTCCTTGAGGTCATCAGCCAGCAGCATCAGAGCTGGCTGTTGTTGCTTCCAGTAGTGCTGAGGAAGAGCTTCATGGTAGAGGAGGGCTGGGAATCACAGTCTGAGGAGGAAGGATGTTTGTAGGCATGACAGTCTTTGGGTGGAGTGGCACTTGAGGAATGAGTAGGCTGGACAGGTGAGGCATGGATTAACAGAGGCAGCTCTAGAACAGGAGAGCCAGGGCAGCCTCTGCAGTGACTCAAGGACACAGACAGTTTTGAAGGTTTCCAAATTGGGGAATACTTCCTTCATCAAGCCAAATTTGAAGACTTTGAACAACCCCTTTCATTGCTGTGTCTTCAAAACTAGTTTGGAGGGTTGCTGAGATAGCTCCATTGATAAAGTGTCTGCCAGCAAACTGGAGAAACTGAGTTTGATCCCCAGAACTCCTGTAAAAAGCAGGAAGGTTCATGCTGATAATCCCAGTGCTGGCAAGGTGGGGACAGGCAGACCCCTGGGACATTCTCCAGTGCCCTAGTTCCCAGTAAAAGATCTTGTTCCCTAAAACAAGATGGATAGCACCTGAAGTCAAACTCTGGCCTCCACATGCACACACACACACAAGCTAATCCAGACCACAAAGCAAAAGCGATTAGCAACAGACCAAAGGTTGCGGTACTCATGGATAGTTTGAAGTGCCATCGTTACTAACAGGAGTTACTACATACAAATGTCCTTGAGAAGGATACTGTTAAATACTTCACACATGTTTAAGCATTTAGTCCTTACAGCTTTATTTTGTCGTGCACATTTTAAGGATGAGAAAAGTGAAGCCTAAATGGACTTGTCCAAGATTATATCAGTCGAAATGGACCCAGGCAGTTGTTGGGCCCCAGATTCTCATACTCAGTAATGCATCAGCTGGAGTTTTGTGTAGCCATCTTCCAGTTTCCAAAGGGTGATCTGTTCTGTCAACAACAAAGAGACTCTGCACATATGGTTTTTACAGCTGTTTCAATTCCTTGATTAATAGCAGTGGGCAGGGTCAAAATGACTCACCAAGTGTCAGCTCTTGGGCCGCACAATTCAGATGGCCTGAGTTCAGTCCCAGACTCACCATGGAAGGAGAGAGCAAACTCCCAGAAAGTGTCCTCTGACCCCTACATGATCACCAAGGCGTGCACACACACATACACACACACACACACACACACACACTAAATGAGGTGACTTGGAAGTAATGTTTATTAGGCAATTTTCCTAGCCAAGATGAAGATAGTCCTCATTTTGGAAAGGTATATGTCAAAGGCATAGTCTCTTCCTGATGACAGTCATCTTTATTACCAGCAAGGAAATGTATTACAAAGGCACAGAATGTGTTTCTTCATATAGTAACACTGAACAGCTTATTTCTACAAATGAGAATTTGAATCTTGGGAAAGAAAGACCACCAAAAGGCAGCTCCTTCCCTTGTTCTTGATACATATATAAAGGCCTTTTTTCAGTGTTTTATATGTGTGTGTGTGTGTGTGTGTGTGTGTGTGTGTGTGTGTGTGTCTGTGTATGTGTACTCATGCATATGCCACAGTGCACATGTAGAGGTCAGAGGACAAATTTGTGACAATCAGTTCTCTCCCTCCACCATGTGGGTCCTAGGAATTGAACTCAGGTCGTCTGGCTCAACAGCAAGTGCCTTTGTCTTGCAGAGCCAGTTGTACCAATTGCCTGTGTGCCAAGAACAGGGGAACTAGCTTCCCATTCAGTAGAGAACATTGCAATCCCCTATGCCACCCGTTCTCCNTAGGAGGGTTGGAAGGGGCAAATAACTAATCAGACTCCCTCCACAGACCGACATAGCTAGGTCTCACCCTGCTGAAGCTCCATAACTGAGATCCAAGGACTTAGAGTTTGCTTTGGACCCTTCATGGGGCCACTATAACAACATGAGCTTCTAGGACCCCCCTTGACAGAGGCTGTGAGACACAATCCTAGCTAAAAAGAGTCAAGTTTTCTCTGTCTTTGATGCTTGCTTTATTTCTGCTGGAAAACACCCCATACAGCCCTGAGGATACCACACTAGAGACGGCTCCTGTTGTCTCCCCAGGAGTAGCACTTTAGGGAGTGTATTTCCACTGTACCATGACACGGTATAGTCAAACACATTTGTACAGCAAGAACCCAACCCAAGTCCTATCTTATCAAAAGGAACCTGAAGATGTTTGGGGCTGGAAACTGCAAGCTAGGAGTAAAGTACACCAGCAACAGCCTTGGCTTGCCATTCACTAAAAGCATTTCTTTCAAAGAGGCAAAGCTGAGGTTTCTCACCATTGTTGCTCCAATGAGCATGGGCAGAGCATACTTCGTAGGTTTTATTCTGATACCAAGAATGCAGAGATGAGTGATAGTGATGCTACAGTGTAATTCAGACCAAATCTGCTGTGCAGAGCTAAACACTTAGCAGCATTCATCATCCAAGTTTTGATCACCACATGATGTCTTTCCCTTTACTAAGCCGTCCATACTAAACCCAACACATGTCCTCCCTGTTCATGGAGTGCCGTAAAACCTAAGTCAGGGGCTTTGCTATTGCCTCATTTTCTAGAGGAGGTAGGTGAGGACACCTCCCAAGAGGCCTTGCTGTGTGACAGGCAGTGCCCTGCAGCTCACTGACACCCCTCAGAGTCCAAAGTTGATTAGCTTCTGCTTATTACCACCCAGTGTGACAATGAAGATGACTACAGGGAGATAAAGAAGGCCCAAGGAGAGAAGGAAAGCGCTTCACGCCTGGCCGCCTCCGCTAATAACACCTTGTCCGGGAGCCACTGTAACATGAACATAAACAGGTAAGCCTGTTCCCCCCCGAAGGTAAGAGGTGAGCTGGATGGGGCGCTGGATCTGAAAGTCACATGCTGTGTTGAGGAAATAGAAGATCCTTTTGATTAATCTGAGTCTACAGGCTTGCTTCCCTCAAATTAACCAAAGGCTTATAATTACGTCTAACGTGAGCCTCGTNCTCTGTTTCTGATAGCTGTATCAGGCCCTTACCTGTAGAGACCAGTGACTGAGCACACACAGCTCTGAGCTCTAAATTCCCCAAAGATGTCTCTCCCCAAAAAACTTGATAACCAAACCTTACAGGCTAATATTTTAATAGTAGTTGCTAAGCACATAAGAACATAAGAACCTAAAATTACACCTAAGCTCTTGGGCGTAGACAGGTTGTGGACTTAAAAAGATCTGTGCTTCCAAGGTCAAACCGCCACCCAGTGACTCCTCTAAAGGAGCAGCACCTGGCCACCTCACACCACCTCCCTCTGTGATAAATGGTCCTCCAGCAAGGCAAGGTCCCAGGCATTCATTAAAGCAAGTAGCTTAGCATCAGTCATAGTGGCTTTTCCATTTAGAAGTACCTCAGCACAGACCCTGCTTTTCCTCTGCTGAGACACTTCTCACTCTCCCTGACTATACACAGAGGGTTCTTAAGGGCAGATTAATGGTTCTGCACAGCACATAAAAATGTAAACTGAAAGGTTGGGNAAAGATGTAGAGCAGAGCTGAAAGTCAAAGAGGCAGCTTGAGAGCAGAAGCACACAGGTCCACAGTGCTGTGGGGATCACCTTGAGGATGCTACTGAAGCCCTGCCAGGAGGGAGCAGATCCTCAGGGCTTCCGCAGTCCTCTGTGCATTCCCAAGGACTAAGGAAATGGGAATGAAGGGACCTTGCCCCCCAAAATATTTCTCTTTAATGTATAGTGTGTTCTTTGTGCATTTCTCAGTGCATTGAATAACCTTCCTATCTAGTGACAGTCATTACTGCTGCATAGCAATGAACACAAATGATATTTCAAGGTGTCTGGAACAACTGTAGTATGACAAGAACATGCCCGTGGTTTCTGCTAAGACACAAGGGTGGGTATTGCTAAGATGACTCCAGCTTAACCGTTCTTCTGATCCTTGCCCTTGCTTGTAACTGGAGGAAATGTCCCAGTGAGAGATGAGAAGGGATGACAGGAAGATGTCTTTTGCCATCCAAATTCTTGGACCTCCAGTTAAAGCTCTCTGGCTCTCACGACCNTCTGGCAGAGCCTTCCCAGGTCTGATTGTTTTGCTGACACTAAGTGATAACACAATGTGATTGAAAGTATACAGAGTTCTTTCTGGGAAAGGTGGTCTGTGCACCTTGGAAACTGTGATTCTACTGCTGGTTTTAACACCGTGGGAGAACATGGAGCTGATGCCCAGCTGGGAGGCTCTGCAGAGAATGTAAACTTGCAAGAATGATAAAGCAACAGTCATCTATACCCATGATTATATTTAATGTCATAATTTGGTTTTCACCACACATAAAGAGTGTAAAAATAAAATACTTAGAGGCAGGTCTTTTTTCACTCAGATGTAAAGAAATGATTGCTTTTAGACTTTTCATATCCATCCTTAACAACAGCATCCTTCCCTTAAGTAGACACAACTTTGGTTTCATCCAGAACAGCTGTCTCTAACATGTCATTCGGTACTTTTGGAACTACAAATTCTGCCTCCACGTGTATCTATTTGCATGATGTTAAAAACTTTGCTGTTTGCTTTAGAGGCCAGTGCTTGAGATTCCCACTGTGACTACCAGCTAAGGAAATTGCTTTTTGAAGTGACTTTAATGGCTTGTTTGCTTTGATAACTAACATATACAATTAGCCCATCATAACCCCAGGAGTCATGACTAAATTTTCGTTGGTTTTGCCGTTTTGTTGTAGTTGTTGTTTATAAACTGTATTAGGTGACTCTACATGATTCTTTAGTTAGCAGTGATTGACTCTATTTCAGGATAACATATTCTCCACAAATGATTCTTTTTCCTAATGCAGAACACATAGATCCCTAGCAATAAGCATTGGCCTCACTGTAAGACTTTAATATAAGTGAATCTGTCTTCTCTAATGGTTGATGTTGGAGAGATTCTGTTTAAGAATAGACAGTAGTGTTTAAGGTAAATGTAAGAGCTAAGGGTCAGAAACTGTGATTTCAGGTACCAGTTGCTTTGTTCTGTGTTTATTCTGATCAGTGACTGGTGAATTCAAAAACCTCAGCTGTTGGTAGGTGGCTTCAGGTTTTGGAGTCACCCTGCCATTCTGTGACTGTATCCTACAAGCTCAGATGCTGGCCAGTGCCCTCTAAGAGCTTGGTTACTGTTGTTGACTGTTGTTTGACCTTCCCAAGGGGCTCACACCTGTGAGGAAAAGCTTGGTCGTTCAGTGTTTGTAGATACCTAGATGAAGGACTCAAAAGTGTGGATGTGTTACTCTTCTTAGTCTTCATTGGCAGGAACTCAAGATGACTGTGTATCCTGGTGGAGTAAAGGAACAATGCATGAGATGTGTTTATTGTTTTCTGTGCTACCCATGCCATAAAGTCACTTCTGCCCTAATCATTCCCAAGAATCTTCTTCCTGCCACCAGATTTTAAATGGGAGGTTGAGCCGTCCGAGAAACATGGTCTTTTTTCCTGGGCAGACTGCGATTCTCTGTTGCTATTTCTCTTTTCAGCTTGGCAATACCAATAAACAAAAATGAGAAAATGCTCCGGTCACCCACTTCGCCACTCTCTGATGCATGCAAACACAAATACTCCAGCGAGGACCTGACTTCTTCCAGCCGCCCTCATGGCAATGGGATGTTGACTTCTGCCTCCTCCAACAAAAAGCCTAAGGCTGACAGCCAGCTGCAGCCACATGCTGGAGACCTCACGGTTTGTCAATGCCCTGCTTTTCTGAGGAAACTGGAGGGAAATTCTGGGCTAGCCCACCATCTGTCCCTAGCTGAACACACTTGACACTCATGCCGGGGATCCCATGCTGAACCCCTGAAGGCATCTTCTGGGGAGATCTGGTGGAGGAAAAGTCCTCCTCCTCCTCACTCCCCGCAGAATATGAAGGAAGAAGCCTGTCCAGTGGAAATTCCAAGCCCCTTCTACTTATGAAGCCTCTTGGAANTATTTCAGACCCCAGAGTAACACCATCCCCAGACAAAGGAAATTGAGAGTTTTAAACCAGCCAGTTTCTGTGCTTAGAAAATGTCCTACCCATACATGACTCACATATATTTGGAGTTGAAACCCATGCCAACATTACAGGGCTCTCAACCCACTCTTGTCTACCAGTGGAATGGCCAAAGTCGGAGGTTTCTATCTCCACCTTTACCCATCCATTCTAATGTGGTTCTAATATTCCCCTGGGTTAGGGTATAGGTGTTTTAGCTTCCGTGTGACATTTAGTTCCTCCACATTCTCTCACTGGTCTCCAAGAGCAGCATCTTCCTGGGGTATTCTGTAATTCCAGATGCTCTGCCTGAGTTCACCCAGGTCACTGTGCCTGTCAAAACCAGCAGGGCTCTGCTCTGTGAGGCTAGAGAGAGAAGACTTAAGAATGGGACTGTGCTCCAGGCGGTGGCACACACCTTTAATTCCAGCACTCTAGGCAGAGGCAGGCAGATCTCCGAGTTCTGAGTTCAAGGCAAGCCTGGTCTACAGAGCCGGTTCCAGGATATCCAGGGCCACAGAGAGAAACTCTTGTCTTGAAAAAAAAAAAAAAGGACTATGCAAAGAAAGATCCTAGGCAGGGGCCAGTACTTAGCATTTCTCCGTGGATTTAGGATGCAAGAAAGTTGGCAGAAGGCTCTTTAGGAGCCCGAGTCTTAGCACATCTCCAAAGCACGCCTTTCTCCGCACCCACGTTTAGAAGCAATTATCTTCCATCCTAGGCAGGAAGAATTCAGAAAGACTCCACTAGAGAAACATGGGACGAAAAGCTATCTACTTAGGTTTTAATACGAAACAAAAGTCTCCTTTGCCTTCCTATCCTTACGTCGTGGTCATCCGTGGTGTGCTGAGAAGTAGAACCATTTGCTTATTTCACTTATTCCTTCATCAAGTAGATGCTTTCTGAGCAGGTAGTTGTCCTAGTGCTAAGCTGATGTGGTGACCACTCAGCAGATTCGTGTCTGCATCATCGTGAAGCTGTGAACCCAGCTAGGGAGAGAGCCTAGAACAGGGAATCCTATACATCCATAAGCACACCCCTAATCACTGCCAAACATGCTCATGGTGACCTGGCATCTGACTCACAGAGAGGTCTGATTGGTACCAGGAGCAGCAAACTGCTTCTGTGAAGCAGGACTTCTCGGCACTGCTGGCATTTGGGGCTGTGTAACCACTCATGGTCAGGACAGTTCTGTGCACTGTAGCATCCCAGGAAGCACCCCTGGCCTCCACTCCCTGCCATTACAAAAGGTCAGATAGTAAATGCGTGATGGTTCTGTGATCTGCACCAGCTTGTCCCGTCTACTGATTATAATGGTCTTCCTTATAGGGAGGACCCAGATGTGGACACTGTTTAAAGACACAGGCACAACTGGTTCCCAATAAAAATTCACTCACAGAAAGGGCCAGATTTGACCCACAAGCCATAAATTGCCCCAGAGTACAATCTCTAAAAGGCAGTGACATTCCAGGCACAAAAAACATGATGTCAAAGTCTACACCAGCCCATGAGTCTGAGCCACAGCACAGGAAGATGGCTGGTAGATAGACAGAGGCCAGCCTTTGAGGCTACCATGGCTGTGCTCCTGGTTTTTCCCCTTTATAGAGAGTTAGGTGGACACCATTTTAAGTATTTCAAGAACAATTTTAGAAATTAAGCATTTGGTCTTCTTGGTCATGTACAACAGACTTTAAATTGGCCCATACCTAAAAATGCATTTGTGTGTATGTTCAGTTACTTCAGAGGGAATAGTTTGTGTTTTGTGACCAGACACACACTCTCTGGCCCATGTATCAGCCCACAGTTGGTGCTTTGTAACCTCGGTATAGGACCTTTTTCAAATATTTTAAATAATTGCTTTGCACTCTATTTTCACAGATAGTAACATATCTGATATAAATGGCAGCTCTTGGGAGGGACGTTACAGTGAGGCAGTGGTGAAAGCTTGGCTTTGGGGCACTATCTGAGAATGTGATCGAAATACAGATTCTCATAGGGAGTGTGATAGCACACACCTGCAATCCTAGCATTCAGTAGGCTGAGACAGCTCAAAGTCAGCCTGAGTGACATCAAAACCTTACCTGGAGGGGTGTGGAGAGGGGAGGAAGAGAAGAAGAACTCATGTAGATCCCTAAGCTCTACCCTAGATCTACTAAAAGGTAAACTAAGCCAGCAATCTGTTTTAGCAGGTCTCCAGATGATTCTGATATATGTGTAAATTGGGGAAAATAAAACCCAAACCCTCACTCCAGGGCCTCCACGCATGGTTACTACTAGAACTTGAGAAAGCTGCCTAACCTGCCTAGTCTCAGTTTCCCCATCCGTGAAGGAAGCATAAGACCTCCCTTTTGATATTGTTGTGAGAACAGCTTTTGACAACAGGTGCAGAAATCCTCCGCTTGAGACCTAGACATGTACAAGCTGGACACTCCTAATCCAAAGGGCTCCAAAATCTGAAACTTGATGAACACCAGCCTGATTCTGCAAATGGGCCATTCCACACCTGATCCCTATGATAGGTCAGAGTCAAAAAGAATCACAAAACTGTTTTATAGTACACTACATATAATTGCTTTAATGTATATATAATTACTATATGTATAAGGAGAAACACAGGTGAGTTTCATAGTTAGACCTGCGTCCCATCCCCCAAATATTCAATCATTTGTGGTCCCCAGTATTTTGAATAAAGAATACACAGCCTGTATTACCTTTTCTTTATTAAACCAAAATCACCATCATTTCTAATATAAAGCAGGCAGTATTCTGTAGATGAAAGGTGTTCTATCTAATAACACTTTCAGCCAGGTGGCCAGTGTCTCAGTGACTTCTGTGTCATTCATTGTTTAGAAAGCAGCTCACAACAGTTCCGAAAATGGCATGCTCCATACCAAGTCACGACCACAGACTGAGCCATGGTCTCCAGGTTCCAATGGCCACAGGGACTGCAAGAGACAGAAACTGATCTTCGATGACATGTAAGTTTGGACCTTCTTAATACGGTGAAGAAAAAGAAAGTAGAAGGAAAGATCATTACCATTCATTTTCAATGTGGCTGTTTGCCCTTGTGTGATGTGGTCATTTAAGTGTCCCTCTCAAAGGAAGCTCTAACTTAGTGTACACCCCTGGATAAACAGGATCCCCAGGGCTAATGGAGTTGACACTCAAAATCTCAGAAAACAGAGGCAAACTGCACTGATGGGTCTTAATTCTTTTTAAATTATGTGTGCATCTGTCTGGGTATGTGTACATGAGCATGGGTGCTCCTGGATCCCCTATAGCTATGGGCGGTTAGCTGCCCAGTGTGGGTACTGGAACCAAACCCAAGTCCTCTGCAAAAGCAGAACATGCCCTTTACTACTAAGCCGCCTCTCCAGCCCCTCCAGTGAGTCTTACTTCTAAGGATATGTATTATGGGATGTTGGTGATTTTATGCTATCAGAAAAAAAAAAAAACACTTTCGGTTTTGTAAACTATAATAGCAAAAGAATAATAGTGATTTACTCCTGAAGGCTGTTTTCTCCCAAGATGTAGGTTCTTTGTTAACAAAGTAAACAGGTCTTATGTAGAAAAAGCAGCCTGGCATCCTTTGTCCACTTCTCCTGCTAAAACCTGAGTGCATCTTCCATACCAATCATCAGCTGAAAAGGAGAAAGGAGGAGGAGGTGAAGAGGAATGTCCAACCATGCTCTTGGGAGGCTGAAAAATCACAATCAGAAAGGCTGAGATGATGCTGAAGATCATTGAGTCTCCCAGGGAGAAAGCAGGTCAAGGAACACCTAGAAGGAGGAGATAGTTTCATGGGTTCAGCCTGAATCCTGCCTTCAGTTGTTAGCTGACCCACATGAGGCAGGATACATGAAGTCTTCTGGGAACCTCATGCAGGAGATCCCTGCCCTCTGCTGGCTTACATTCCAACTGCAGAGACAGACTACAAGCCATAAGTCCCCTGGAAGTCAAAATACAAACTGGTCTCCACATCTCCCAGCCCCTTCTCAGAAGAAAAAAATATCAGTGACTACTGCTATGTTTCTCTCCTTGGGGCTATCACATAAGNAGCAGTGTCTGGGGAGCACCAGGCACCGTGCAGGAGTGATGACTCCCCCTGCCCACTCTTTGACACCCCTAGCCCTCACCCAGGTATAGACATTGGTTATTTCCCTCTCGATCAGCTCCCCATACTGAGTCGTAGTCTTTTAAGTCTTAATTTTACTTTAGACATTAACCAGGGCACGGAGTTTGGGGGATGGAAGGCAAATGCACATCTTTGTGTCATGTAAGAAGCACATGCCAAGTTAGCTGAATTTGGGGAACTATATGGACAGCCAGAAGGCCCAGGTCTCTTCCTGTGGTTACTGCAGCTGCATGCCAACTCCATGCATGCCATCCTCCCCTCCCTTGACTGGTCCATCACCTACCTCCCTTCACTTCCCCTTTGCGAGAAGAATGGCAGGTACTCATTTGCCTGCAGGAGGCCGGTCANGTGGTCAACTATAGCTTCATTAGGACTTTGTAGTGGAAATTGTCCCTGTGAACTTTAGCCATTTTTGAAAACAGAGGCAATCAGAGTGATATTTAAGGTCATTGTGGAATTTGTGTTTGGGTGTCATAGCCAATAACAGATGTATTAAACATTGGGATNCTCAAAATACCAAACATCTCTGGTATATGGTTTTGGGAGCATGATAAAGATAAGAAAGAAGCAAGAATTTATGAGAAAATAAATTCAGTGATTTCTCCAGTGTTCAAANCTGAAGGCCTAAATCAGAGCAGCAACTCAACAATTGTAGCCAATCTGAAGTTTCTTGAACTTTTTATAGGAGGAAATGTTTCTCATTATGTTCCCTGTCTGTACCAACGGAGAAACTCTATTGGCAAGATTTGTAATTCTGGCTGTTGACTGTGCTGGGAGTGTTTGTCCTGTTGGGGATATGGTACAATGAAATGGAAAAGCACTCTTACATACCTATTACATGGAGAGGTATGACCACTTGACCCAAATGATTTGAAATCTCTAATAGTGAAATAAACATGAAACTAAAACAGCCACTGAGCTAAGAATGCTGTGGGAAGATTCTTAAAACCCAAAAGGCAAAGAACCAATATTGTCTCTTCCTATAAACCATGAAAATCTCTGTCCCTCAAGAGATCAAAGTCACTTGACATATGCAAATGTCTTCCATGTCTAGCTGCTCTATACTAAGCAGTTAGATACGAGCAAGCAGCAGCTAGGATATCATGATGGGTTTGTTCTCAGTTATCCTATTCTACAGAGTCAGGAGAGTAGCACATGAACAGGACCACTACTGTGACTGCTGCGACTGCTGTGGCCACACCTCCTCCGCATCCCATTTTCTCTCTTCACCCTTCTTTTCCTCCTCTTCCTCCTTCTTGTTCTTTCTCCCACTCTACTTTTGTTCCTTCCCTTCTGTCATAATTTGCTTCAACTTGACACTCCTGGAAATAGGAAGCTTCCATTAAACAATTGTCTCCATGAGAATGGCCTGTGGGTGTGTCTGTGTGGCATTTTCTTGAGTGCCAGTTGGTGTAGGAGCCCAGCCCACTGTGGGNGGTTCCATCCCTAGGCAGGCAGCACAAATAAGCCTCTTCCTCCTCCCCCCAAGTGGCTTTTTTTGTCCTCTTTTCCTTCCCTCCTCACTTCCACTTCCTCCTCTTTCACCCTGACCACATCTGCCCTTGGTCTCCTTGACCAAGAAAGTCCTCAGCTCCTGTCACTTTCCTTGGCTTCTACTCCCTGGGGGTGTCAACAAGCACTGAGATGAACAGAGAGGCTGCCAGGAGAAGAAGGGAAAGGGCCAGATCATTAGGACCAGAGCAACTGAGAAGCTGATGGAAAGCCAGTTAGGATGATCCAAGAAGTAACAGATGCCAGGCTGTCAT
>LZPO01087306.1:91620-105791 GCA_001675575.1 Neotoma lepida | reverse complement strand
TAGGATGGCATTCTTGTCCTAGCTCTCTCCGTGAGACAAGTCACAATGACAGTTGTGATTCTGTCTTGTGTCTACACACTTCCAGAGAGCCTGAAAGGCCAATTCTTGCCATCTTAGCAGCTCCTGCACTGAAACTGGACAGCCACTCACTTCATGAAGCTCCTGCCTGAAGCACATTGTCTTAGGAATCGCTGAGAGTGGTTGCTCATCCCCAGAAGGCAGAAATGGCACAAGCCACATAAAGACTGTCACTTCCCTTGATAGCGGAGACTGTAGGAGAAAGCAGACCAGGCTCTTAGACAGGAAACCTAACTGCACTTGGTGATGTCCCTTGCTTAAGAGAGGACTTCCTGAACGTTTTTGCTGGGCTGCTGGGCTGCCTCAGTAAACAAAGGTGCTTGGCCTCACGCCTGCTTGATGATTTGAGTTCAGTCCCCAGTATTCATGTGTAGGAGAGAACTGACTCCCACAAGTTGTCCTCTGACCTCTACATACCATGGCATGTTCATACATACACACACATTCAGACATACATACACATACAAAATATTGAAAATCGTTTGTGTTTTCCTTTATTTGTTTTTCTTCACTTATTTATTGCTAGTTTGTTTCTGTTTTGTTGTGGTGCCTGGGATTAAACCCAGAAGCTTCCTATACTATATCAGTACTCTGTGACTGAGCCACACCCCCAATCAGGAAAACTTTTAAATGCCTGATGCAGACGCATAGCACATGAAATGTAATATCCTAAATCAGGCTATCTAAATGCATCAAGGGCTAGTGATGGAGCTGAGTGGTAGAGTGACTTCCTGTAACACTTGGGTTCTGTACCCAATACCACTAAAAAAATAAATAAGTAAAAATTGTGTGTCATAATGAAACATCTCAGTACTATTATTTGTGCTAATATTTATAGTAATAATGAGGTATCAATAAGTGTCAGAATTTTTAAATTTTCTGTTAGGAAATATATTTAAAGCTATCACTTTAAGAATATTCACTTATTCCTTTAAGAAGAATAAACTGTTGTTGTTGTTTGAGGCAGGGTCTCTCTGTGTAGCTCTGGCTGTCCTAGAACTTGGTCTGTAGACCAGGCTAGCCTCAAACTGAGAGATCCACCTGCCTCCACCTCCCAAGTGCAGAGATTAAAGGTGTGTGCCACCACACCCAGCATTAAGAGGGATAATTTTAAACTTCATAATTCAATAGGACTTGATGACATACTTCCTTCAAAAGTCTCTGTAAATAATCCCTAAATTTAGATATAAGGCATCCTCCTCGTGGAGTGGGAAAGAGTTCTCAGTCTTTTCAGAAGATTTAGACTAATTTCTAATGAAAAACTCTGGATTGGTTCAGCATTCAACAGACCTTTGCAATTACAGATAATTTGGTGTCTAAAATTTGTTTGTAAAAAACTCTACTGGGTAAGGCATATGTATACACATGTGCTCACACACATGCACACTCATTCATACATTCTGGCTCCCATGAAGGGAAAAATAGCCCTGTGGCTGTAACTCCCCAGATCTGATCTCTGTGAGTCCACACTGACCTGTGTGTGTGGTGATGATTATTGTCACAGTCACATTAAAATATGCTGCTGTCCTCTGGTTAGCCTTAGCCAATGGCACTCACTGTCCATATTTTTATTTTCCTGCAGAATTCATCAAAAGCTGCCCAAGCCCCATCCCCGTGGGGATCCAGTGGCAAGTAAGTTCACTTTCCCCAAATGCAATAAGCCATGCATTGCATGACGCACTTCCCTGAGGGGGCTGCCCACCTCGCCTGCTCCCAACCTCTCCACTCTGGCTTTTCTACCTTCTCTTCTTCCAGGAGCACTGGAAGCCCATCCCCCATGTCTCCCAACCCTTCTCCCACCAGCTCCGTGGGGTCTCAGGGCAGCCTCTCCAGCTCCAGTGCCCTGTCCCCATCAACCATCGTCAGCATCCCTCAGCGTATTCACCAGATGGCAGCCAATCACGTCAGCATCACCAACAGCATCCTCCACAGCTATGACTACTGGGAGATGGCTGACAACCTGGCCAAGGAAAACAGAGGTGTGTGCACAACCTGTGGGGAATGGGGACCCACCTAGGTATGGAGAAATCTGCCCCAGGGGCATCAGTGATCAAATTTCGTGGTTTATGAAAGAAGAAAAAAAAAAAAAACTGGCACCTGCTGCATGAACCTGCTTTTCCCCTTACTGTGGAATCAATTAGATGGTGGATACACACAAATGTAGGTACAAATTCAGACCCAGGTGTAAATGTGCACACAGTGAGCTTCTTGCACACAGACTATATTTCCTTTTCATTTGTGCCCCCCCCCCCAAGACCTAGCCTAGTTCCTAGAACACAGTCGGTGCTCCAAAAATATCAAATATATGAAATGAATGAATATGAATGAGTATTACCGGCTTTTTATTGTCTAAGCTGCTAGCCAGGCTTGGTGGTACAAGCCTATCACTATGGTACTCCGGAAACTGAGGCAAGAAGATTTCCAAATTCGAGTCCAGTTTGAGCTACAAAGAGAATTCCAAACTAGCCTGGGCTACATAAAAAAGACCTGACTCTAAATAAATAAATAAAGAGTGCTTACAACAATCTCTTCTTACTGAAGAGATTCTCTTACATGTAGTAGTGAACTAGTACTTTTAAAACAATGCTTATTTTGCTGATAGTAGAAGTAATAGGAGCCAATGGGATGGCTCAGTGAATACAGGCCTGACAGCCTGAGTTCAGTTCCTAGAACCCATAGTA
This sequence comes from Neotoma lepida, assembly GCA_001675575.1. Taxonomy (NCBI): domain Eukaryota; kingdom Metazoa; phylum Chordata; class Mammalia; order Rodentia; family Cricetidae; genus Neotoma; species Neotoma lepida. The sequence goes on along the minus strand of LZPO01087306.1, from coordinate 103,032 downwards.
GAAGGAGAAAACCAACTCCCAAAAGTTGTCCTCTGATCTCCACATGTCTGCATAAGCACCTCTCTCCCTCCCTTTTTCATACATTCTCTCCGCATCTCTCTTTCCCTCTTCCTCCCTCCATCCCTCTGTCTGTCTCTCTGTCTCTCTCTGTCTCTCTCTGTCTCTCTCTCTCTCACACACACACACACACACACACATACTACATAAAAACTTTAATGTAGTAGTGGGTGCTTTCTGTGGCTAAGTTTAGGGAACTATGGAGGGGAAGGTTTCTAGGTAGTCAGTAGGTGGCCAGTCACAATTGTATGTGATATTATTGTGGTACAGTGCTTATAGAATTGTGAAACAGCATGATTTCTCAGTCCATCCCCCTGTGGTCAGACATTTAAGTTACTTCTAGTTCTTTTTCTGCTGTGACAAACAATGTTGCAGTAAATCATTGTTTTTCTGATTACGTGGTGGTGGTGGTGGTGGGGGTTTCTCTGTGTAATAGCCTTGGCTGTCTGGAACTCACTTTGTAAACCAGGCTGACTTCTACCTCCCAGGTGCTGGGATTAAAGGCATGGGCCACCACTGCCCAACTTTTATTGCATACTTAAGAGAGAGTTATAGAAGTTAAATTTGGCGGGGCGGGGGGTCACTGAATGAAGAGTCTTTTTTTGTTGTTTTTATTTTGGTTTGGTTTGGTTTTTGAGACAGGGTCTCACTCTATAGCCTAAACTGGCCTGGAACTCACTAGGTAGCCAAAGCTGACTTCATACTCACCATGTAGCCCAGGTTGGCCACAAACTCCTGGTGATCCTCTTGCCTCAGCCTTTGGAGTGCTGGAGTCACAGGCATAAGCCACCATACCCCATTACATCCTGATATATGAAAATTTGAACAATTCGGTCCTCTCCCTCCAGCAACAAGTAAGAATGCCAATGGAGCTCATTTTCTGACAACAAGGTTATAATTANAGTCGTATGATAGTATAAACCCACAGGACAAGAGCAGAGTGTCCACAGAGAGATGAGGGACAGATGGCACAGATGAGCCCAGAGTACAGGAAATGGTTGNTGTGAGTTCCATATCCACTTTGAAAGCCCAGTGGGAATGATGGGAGGCCTCGGGCCACCAGGAGAAGCGCACTCAAGGAACTTGTATGGTAGAGGGTTTTGAAGAAGACATAGTTCAATGGCTGGAGTGGGCCGAGATGTGTATCTCAGGTAGGTTAAGCAAAGCAGACAAATGTATAGAGATAGTTGTCCCTGGTCCAGGAGACCATGAGCGAGCCAGGCTCCAGATGGCACTGCCCACCACCTGCTAGGTGCCTCCTACCAGAGGTCTCAGTGACATGTATAGGGTACACACTCAGTTCTGTTCAGCCACCCTGACCTGTTCTTCCTCTGTCCTGTGCCTGGATCCCTTCTCCTAGCCACCTTCAGTGTTCAGTCTTTCCTGAACCTCCCTTTCCCTTCTTACTTAGTAAGGAGAACTTCACTTAGTATATAGATATATAAGCGCCTTTGAAAACATTGTCTCAGACACTTCCTTCCAAGGAGCATTATTTAGTGATTCCACCTACGACAGCAGAGCAGCCGTGAGGATGCGTCTCTGATAACCACACACATGATTCATCTGGCTCGTCCTTCCNTCCCTCTACCTACCTTTCCCAGAAAGTGCCTAGGTACAAAATAAAGGAGACAGCAAACACAGAGAATGTCCCAAGTTAGAACGTAACTTCAGCAGAGGTAACTGCTTGGTCCTGACCCCTGACTGACCCATGTCNTGGAGCCNCACTCACTGGACCCCCTTCAGGGGCTCAGCCCGTGACAGTTGATGGTAGAATAATGGAGAGCTGAGTGACACTGACATCAAAAGCATTTTTCTACCAGGAGAAGGTAGCTGGAACATACATACCCTTTGCTCTTTGGGTACATAAACAGTCATTTATTTGGATGTAGGGTTTTATTTTGTTCCAGGAAAATGCCAAGCCACATAAACAATGGAGAGTGCTTGAAATCATGAGTGAATTCTTTCTGAAGGCATCCAGGCCCTGTCTTCCCACCTCACATGTCTCTCTATCTCCTAGAGTTCTTCAATGACCTGGATTTGCTCATGGGACCTGTCACCTTGCACAGCAGTATGGAACACCTGGTGCAGTACTCCCAGCAAGGCCTGCACTGGCTGCGGAGCAGCGCACACCTGTCCTAGGGACCATGCCCTTGAGCCGGACTACTCCTCTCCTCAGTGGCTCAATGTTTCTGGACACTGTGCTGCTGACATTCCCAGTCCACAGCATTTCCCAAACCGCGGTGAACATTTCCTCAGAATCCAACAATGATCTTTTTCTGGGGCGTGTGCATTTAGGTGTGGGTTCGTACGAAGCTTTCTGTGTGTGTGTGTGTAAGATCAGCAGCTCTTTGAAACACGTTTTCTTTGTCTGGTTCCTATAATCCCAAGCTAGACAAGTGATGAGAGGTTCCTCGCTAGAGGAAATCCACGCAGCACACACGTGCTTACACGCTCACAGACACATCCCACCCCCAGTGCTAAGCCATTGCCTTCTTAGAACCTTCCACCAAAATCTCATGTGTTGCTGAACCTGGTGCGATCCAGCACANCAAAAGCGTAACTGCAGGATGAGTTGAACCTAGCTCTTCTATTATTGGTTACTTTCAGTATTATATACAATTCCCCAGTTACTTTTGGTTGTTGTATATTAATGAGTAATTGAATAATGGAAACAAGTCAGTTATTTTTGTGCCAGAAGTTCACTAGATTGCATGTTTCCAAATGCCTTGCTTCTCCTGATACCCTCCCCAGCCCTCATTACTTCCTGAACTGAACACATTATAAGCCAGTGGAGTCCCACAGACTTCCCTTGCCTTGTCCCCACATGGTATCAAAATGGCATCAGGATTCGCTGACATCTCAACAACCACAACAGCAACCGTGACCGTTTTGGTTCAGAATGACATCCGCACCTGTGGCAATAAGCCCTCCAGGCACACGCATTTCCTCCTCCTGCCACTGTGACTCTGGCCCTAGAGCCACCTGGCTGTTGTCAGCCAGCACATGTCAAGTCTTTTCTTTCTGCAGTAGCTTTCTTGCAGCTTTTCTCAGCCAAATGAAGACATTGTCTGGACTGTACCATCCCTAGACCTGGCCGCTGCTCACAAGACAGAGCGGTTTGCCCCGTGACACTCTTCAAACACAGTGCGCGGCCACAGTCCTTGAGAGCATTTGGATTTGGGGATATTTTTCAAGCTTTTGTTAACAAGCTGCTTACAGTGCAGGGCAAGTTATCCCTTGATGATCACAACTCTGTTTGGAGTAGCGACGACCAGAGTGTCTTCCATGTATCTTGAGCATCTGGTGTGTTTATGTCCTGACCATGGTTCTTTTCTGGTTTGGGTTGTTTTTTTTGTTTTTGTTTTTGTTTTTGTTTTTAAGTTTATGTTTTAGATTTTAAGCATCTTGTTTACAGTTTTTGTCTGAAGTTTGTTTTCTCGTGTTTTGTCATACCCTAGACTTAGTCTTCTTGTTAAATATATGTGGATCTGAAATATTAGTATAAAGAAACAAGTCCTGCAAACAAGGTGTATCTTGCCACACTTTAAAAACAAACTAATGCCCTTGGGTTACTTGACACAACTGTACCAAGTCAGCCAGAGGAAAATGGGTAAGGCCACCTCTGCAGTCCATTGTTGAAGGTGGCAGGGTCACACAGTATGTGTCCTATATTTTCACTGTCTCCCTGTGAGCTTGGTTATGTTCACATTACCATTTTGTCAGCCTTTTCTGTAGGTGGCAAATAAGACTGCCCTCATTCCCCAGCTCCTAGTATGGATTCAAAACTGTACAAACAGCTGAACACGGTTTGGTGATTCGCACCAAACTGAATTGTGGATTTGCGTTTGGTTTTGACCCTCAAACACTTGAAATTTTTGGCAGTACATTGACTTGAGATGTTTTGGACCAGGAATGTTTTCTTGAAGATGTTGGAATATTTGTGAATACATAATTAGGTATCTTGGGGGAGAGGACTCAAGTCTAAACATGAAATTCATTTACGTCTCATATATACTTTGTATACAGGAAGGTAATGTCCACAATATCGGTTGTAAGCCATCCCATGAGGTCAGGGATGGGATTTACCACTAACATCACATCACTGCTCAAGAAGTTTCAGATTTTGGAGCAGTTTAGGTTTCAGATTCTTGAAATGAGAATGCTCCACCTCCNTCTCCACATTTATATTTATCTATACAGTGTGCTCCTTGCATCCTTCCCGCTAACTGTTGGCAGGTTTGTGATCCTACCCTATGTTCAAAGTCTGAATATAAGAAGTTTTGAATCACCTCTTGTGCAGGAGTGAGACTTTGTTCTAGTTGCTCTCGGTGAATTCTGGTGAAAAGTTCAAACTCTCGCATAGAGGGGACCCTGAAGGGCCTCTGTGCAGCCTTGGGGAGCTCTTCTGGTCCCACCTTTCTTTAAAGTTGTAGGCTAGTTGTGACACCCATGCAATCCACATCCCTGGAAAGCCTCATCAGACTGCAAAGGTGGCCTCTGGCTAGTTGTACCAGCACAGGTTTGATGAACACACTGAGACCTGTTTCCCAACAAAACTTGTAGAAACTGGTCTTCTGGGGACATAGTCTGAGTGTACAGGTCCTGTCCATGTCTCGCCTCATCCATGGAGCATGTGTCAGGCCCAGTATAGGTAATTTTATCAAGAAACCATCTTCTACTTGATGGAGTTCAATGTTCATAATTCTGGTAAGGCGCCATCTTCCACTTGATGTCATGAAAGTCCCCATAACATTCATTTTCTTAAGTTGGGTTGCAAATTGAAACATCTTTATGTTTTATGACTATAAAAGTTCTACATGTTCATTGTAGGAATTCAAATAATGCTGAAATGTAGAAGACGTATGTCTGTGGAGGCCTCACCTGCCCCAAAATAACCACAGCTCAGTGATCTGTATCCTTCCAGGGGGNTTTCCATTTAAACATAATATTTATTACCACTTGTTTCTATTTGAAGACATAGTCTTTCCTCAGACATTCCACCAAAGTCCAGCTGGTCTTACCTCCCGTGACCTGAATAGATGCCACCTCTTGTCACAATGTTAGACTTACCTTTGAAAGAGAGTAGCCTAAAGGTATTCTTGAACAAACTTCAGCATTAGTTAGGACTCTGCACATATGAGTGTCCTGTGCAGATGTGCCTGGAGAGAGAGGTTTGCTTAGAACAGGCACTTCCGGAAACGTTCACATTGCAAATAGAAACTTGGACCCACTCTCTAAAAGGAAGGTACTAGAAATATGCACTAAACAGTTGAGAAATTGTGTGCTAGATTGGATACATGGAATGCGATGCAATGAGACTTTCTGCACTAAAACGTATCCCATATGTACAACAATGGTGTGTGTGCCGTTTAACAGTGATATGTACATCTCTGACACCTATACAGAATAGACACAGTCTGTATAAATGCATACATTTAAAAATATATATGTACAGTACAGCTAACCTAAAACTGTAGTACGCCTGACAGATATTACTAGTGCCTAATATTGAGTATAGGTCACTGCGTGTTCATGTCACCTTGGAAGTTCAGTCATTGTTATAAAGTTAATCAATGCAGTGACATTATTTATGAATCACATCTTTGAAACTGTGCAGTAGCATATGCATATATATTTTTAAATAACATTTTTCACAGTTTTCCAGAGTTACTGTTGAAATCTGTATTGCCAAAAAAAAGAGAGAAAAAAATGCAAGTTTTTTTTTTTTTTTAATGATGTTGACACTCTTCAGACCCAGTGATCTGTGTGTGATTTCCTATTTGTAGATACTCAAGAGACTTTAGCAGTCACCAGCCTTAATGCATGTACAGGATATTATTGTGACTTAATTTATCTGCAGTTTTTAATCCATACAAAATTGGAATTTATAAACATACTTGGATTAAATATGTCTGCCTTTCTAAGGTTGCAAACAATACATTAAATGATTTATGTTGTATGTGGGAGAAATCGAGTTGTACATTTAAAAAAGTTCACCAGTTTCTCTTAATATTTTACAAGGAAACTTTAGAATTGAAATATTTTCAAGCAATATTCTGGCTCCCAGCTTGGAATTGATTTAGAGGCAACCTTGTTTCATTAATCTTTCTCTTNCTTCCTTCCTTCCTTTCTTCTTTCTTTCTCTCTTTCATTCATTCATTTATTTATTTCTTTGTTCCTTTCTTCACTTTTTTCTATTCCAGGCATTGAACTCAGGGCCTTGCACATGCTATGCAAGTTCTCTACCACTGAACTACATCTCCAGCCCTCACAGAGGCTTTCATTGTCGCTTCTATGGGCTATCAATGTTAAGTCTGATAGTTTTCAAAAGAACTGTAGTTTCTTACTTCTGTTCTCCATACCCAAATATGTCCATCCTCCCTCTCTCCCTCCTTCCTCCTTCCCTCCCCTCCCTTCCCACACACATTTTTTGTATGCCAAAGACTGCTGATGAGGAAACCNGAGAGGAGAGGATCCTGTTGGTGATGACATGGATGGATGCCTGCTTAAGTAGCAGCCCCAAGACTGCTGTAATCAACACTCTTTAATGGCGCAAGTCAACTCTGACTTCTTGGGCCAGGCCTTTCCAACTTAAACAACATGATAGAATCATTTTTGCAATAGTTGCTTGAGAAAATAAGAGAATTCTGAATTGAAGAGCTGAAATATTAGACCAGTGGTAGCTAGGATGCGACCTAGAACCTATGGAGGTGAGGATCTGTCAACCTTGTTTTCACACCCATCTCACTCCCCTCTTCCTACTCCTCCTCCCCAAGCTGAAGAAGCAGAAATAACAAACACAGTGACTTCTTGACATGATCCAGTCCATATCTTTAGGTCCAGATGACTTCCCTACTGCACCATCTGACACAATGCACATGGTCTAGAGAGAAACCACAGGAAAGGGTGGACAGCTCAGTTCAGCCCTCATCAGCCAAGCAGAGATGTACAACCAAGGAGCACACCTGGACCCCAAAGGGGTCTAGGCCAGGGACTTGTCTTTACTAGGGACCACTGAGAGTAATACTCTTTCAGAGGTGGGCTAAGAAATACCCAGCAACCTTCCAAACTGCCTTTCTGAAGGATAACTTGTTGGGAACACCATCAGAGTCTTATTCCTATCAGAATCCTGTTTTAAAATATACCTCATTTTCAATCAAGCCTAGTCCAACTGGAGTCCTGAAAGAGAGTTTAACTGTAAGAGGGAGGAGGGGAACCTGACCACATAAACTGCATCTTCCACCACTTGGAGCCAGCGTTCGTTTCCTCAGTTTCCCATTCCCCAAAGGGCACGTCCTGACGAACAACACAGAGGAGTTCCAATCTAAGAACTTTTTTCTCTTTGTCCAAATCGTCGTGTATCTGTCATCAGAATGGTTAACTTGTTTACTTGGCATGAGGCATGTTATAAAACTCTAGTCTCAAACTAATTACATCTGACCACGGTTTTGGTTTTTATTATTTAATTGGCACTTTCAACACCAAGGGGTAAATTTGGGGTCAGCTGCAGAGGGATTTACAGTCACAGCTCTTGGCTTTAATGGGAATCGAGGGATTAAACTTTTGTGTGTTATTTGGAAGGTTNGGCTCTTAGAGCCAATTTTAAAGACAATGATCTGAAGGATGAATTTAAGGCATTAAATTCAAATATAAACAGAATTAAGCATCCAAGATATTGATGAGGTCCACAGAGCATCAGAAGTATGGGTGAGGCCTGAAAAGCTGAATCATGCTCTTGTTTCCTACTTACTTTCAAAATAGGAAAGCTTGTGGAGAAATGGTTGGTACCCAGACAAGATGGAAAGTATCGTTCATGCTCGGGATTTTCAGACAGTAATGTTGACAAAAGTCACTATGACATTCCACTTCCTTGTCATACCTCAGTGCTTTTTCAGTTTTTCATAAAATAAATTTATCACCAGTATTTATGAACTCTTTAGTTCAAGATGAGCAAAGACAAAATCCTCAACACAGGAATATTTGTGACTCAATGGAATGCCTTCCATCCATGGTAGCCAAAGGTACTCAATGTATGAGGTCTTTGAGCCTCCTCTGTTACCTTCGCCTGAGAGCATGAGTACCACAAATGTGGCCGTGGAGCTGGGAGGTCAGTGACTCTAAACATAGAACCTGATGCTGTTTTCCAGCACACACAAACCCTTCTGAGTCATTAGGGAGCCCCTTTCTAGTAGGAATGGGAATATTGATGCTTTGAGTAGTTTCTAATTGATTCCCTGGAGTTCCAGGTTTTTCAAGTCAATTCCAAAATGCCCCCCAGAACTAGACTGATTTTGTTGTTATTCTTGGGGTACAAATTCTGTAAGTCAGATTTAGTGTCTTGTCCCTCCAGTAGAACAATTCCANGAGACAATGAGAATTAAAGAAACAAAACTTGACAGCAGGAAGTCACTGATGGTGGCGACCACAGAAGAGCAGTACCTGGGTGCCTGAGCACTCTCCTCTGCCCAGTGACACCTAGCCTTGAAGAAAGCTGCCCTTCTTGCTTCCCTGACCTCTGTTAAGTGTGCCTCAACACATCGACTGCCCCACTTAATGAGCATGAAGATCAATAGATTGGCACACACATGTTCAGGATCCCTCTTGTCATTCAACAAGGTTCAAGCATTACCATATGCCAGCAATGGTGACATATCCCTGTAATCCCAGCACTTGAAAAGCTAAAGCAAGAGAATTGTGAGTTCAAGGTCAGCCTGGGCTACATAGTGGCTTCAGTGTCACCTTGGATATGTAGCAAAGGCCTTATTGTAGAAGAGGAAAAGTAAACACACTGTGTAGGCAGCAGGTGTGTAATGTGGAAGACAGAACTTTCTTGTGAGATCTAGAGCTGACAGCAGAATAACCACACCCCCACCCTCAGTCTGTAAGAGAATAACAAGGACACCCAGGGAAGACGGATGCTAGGGAACTCCCGATGTGTGTTGTCAGGATTGGGAGTCCTTCCTGGTTGCAGGCAGTGCTCCATCAGAACAGTAAGGGGTGTCACAACCGAATTCCCACTCTCTTCACCACCCAGCTCTGGCCTTAGAAGTCAGTGGTATCCAGAGGGAAAGGGAAAGAAACAACCTTGGGTTCAGATCTGACATGGTCCGTGAAAAGCCACTGTAGCTGCTCAATGCTACAGTTCAAGAATCGTGATGGAGCTGGAGAGCTGCAGAATGAGAGGCTCTCAGGCTTTTCCCCTGGAGATGGAGAGATTGAGTTCTCTTTGTGGGGGTCGGGGGGCAGACAGCTGTTCTGGGAGGCTTGTCCCCCAGGAAGAAGATCTGTCACAGGGGACTTGGAAAGAGGAAACCTCTCACGGGAAAGGGGGTAGTTTTCTCTAGTGGGTTAAGTGGCAGCTCAACAAAATCACTTAATTGCAAGTGAAACTTCAGTCAGAGCCAGGAAAGAGGAATGTCAACATACATGAGAACTCACTGTTTTTTGTGACACCCAACTAGACCCCAAAACATTCTGACCCCAGCATCTGGACAAACGGTACAGATCCAGCTGATACTTTACACCACTGGGGTCAAAGCCCTACGCATACAGATTTTTACTTCTTGTCCAATATATTAATTAGACCCAGGGCCAATGTGTCTTCCATGCATCTCTATACCAATGCTTTGAGCTTAACCAAAATAAGCATGAAATGTTAAAAAAAAAAAAAGCCCCTTCTCATACTCTAGAAATCCCCTGCCTGTTCTCTCCCCAGTGAGAACAGTGGCTGGAGCTGCTGGGAGACCTAGCCTGATTTAAGTTCAAATAAATACTGCATTCTTTCCATGAGAGCCCAAGATGTCACCCTATGTGAATCTCAGACATTGGCTGAGGCAGGGGGCATCCTGGGTATCAGCACATTCTTGTTAGGAGGGTCTGTACCAGCTGGACACTCGGTTGGCTGTCACCTTTGCTGAGGCAGGATATGGGGAATATTCCTNTGAAAGGGGAGTAATTACTTGTTTTCACAGTTCTGTAAAAGTTTAAAGTTGCACCCTTGAAGTTGGCCTTAGTCAGTAAAGGAATTTAAAACTCAGCTGTTTCCCTTATTATGGAGGTATGTGTACTTATCTTGGAGAANCATTTATTCATGCTATTNCTGGAACTGACAATTCAGATTCAATATTCCAAATTCAAACAACTACACCGTCAGGCAAAAAAATATCTCCAATTCTGCATCTCAGCTCTGGGGAAGCTGTCAGCAGTTAACTGTGCTTACATCCCACCAGACTTGGCCAGTGAAGCAGCTTTAACAGTCACAAAAGCAAGTTACAGGGCCCTCATCTGTGCCTCCCATGGGGACCAGCCTGAAGATGGCTTAAGGGACCAAAGAGAATTTTAAACAGGTCAATTCTACGTGGTGATGAGACTTGTGAAAATGTACACAGAGCAATGATGGAAATGCTGTATTTATACCGTCCAATATCTCTGTCTTCTGTCCAGTAGCTCTAAATTAAAATAGCTCAAATTCATCTGTGCTATGTGACATTCATCTGGCTGCTTGTTGGTGTGTTTGGATATTGTTATAAAATCCAGAATCTGTGTTGATAGTCACTATTTTATCCAAGTAGTGGTTCTATTAAGTATCAACCTTTTAGCCACTACTGATGAAGTTGTGTGTAGTTTCCTGTGTGTGACAAGAGTCTTAACACAAGAAATTAATAAAGACTAGTGGTTTTAATAAAGAGCACTTATTGCCCAAAATCTGACTATTTTTCCAAGAACATTCCAGTGGATCCTTAGTAAGCAGTGCAAGCCTGGAAGGGGCCTCATTTTCCAGGCTGCTTCAAAGATATCCACACGCCCGGGGCCTAACGTCTTGATTTGCTCATAGCTGCATACAACAGTGAAACTTTAAACCCCTTTTTCGATTTCTCCTTCTCAAAGAATAAAAGCTGCTCCCAGACAGAGGAAGCAACCCCCTTTCAAATCATGAGTGACTCCTCAGAGAATGGAGGAGTCACAAGCACATCCATATAATATCAAGACTCTTTCTAGTGGGAACTTGTATTTTGTCTGAGTCCAAAATTCCCAGGTACAAAGATGATGAACATCAACCGCACTTGTTACTGTTTTGAGCTATATATATACTGTTCCTATAACTCACAGGAAACCCAAACAGCACGGCTTCTGGAGTGGACATGCCTCTTACTGTACTGTAACAGAATGGGCCTTAAGGATTTGTTTTTAGAAAGTTTTTATATTTAGAGACATATTAACTCATCATCAAAATGACTTTTTTAATGTCTTAATAAACCTTGAAGTTTGCATTCTGTCTCAAATACATCCTAGTGTCCTGAACTTCTTTCAAGATGTTTGTTCTTGTGTGGCACAGCAGGGTCTTTTTTTTTTTTT